>JAAGEH010000293.1:27303507-27432456 GCA_011751065.1 Lasiurus cinereus | reverse complement strand
AAAGGAAGGAAAGGAAGGAAAGGAAGGAAAGGAAGGAAAGGAAGGAAAGGAAGGAAAGGAAGGAAAGGAAGGAAAGGAAGGAAAGGAAGGAAAGGAAGGAAAGGAAGGAAAGAAAGGAAAGAAAGGAAAGAAAGAAAGAAAGAAAGAAAGAAAGAAAGAAAGAAAGAAAGAAAGAAAGAAAGAAAGAAAGAAAGAAAAGAAACCAAAAGGGTCTGGAGACATTCCTTTCCACACTTTTATCCAAAGTTACAAAACAATGATTCTTAGCCTGCTTGCTATCTGTGGAGGCACCAGAGGTCACTGAGGGGAGAAATATGCTTCCCACTGAACCACAGCAACCGTTAAACTTCATCCAGAACATCTGCAAAAGGACAGTGTTCTTATCCGTAGGCTGAAGTTGTTCCGTTCCCCTCAGGTAGGTCTGCAGAAGGTAAATGGACCAGCCAGTGAACTCCTATGCAGAGACTAACGATTCATCAGTAGATATATTTTACGTTATCAGAAGTCTTGAAAAATTATTTTTAGAAATTATACACCTGGATCACTGCAGAAGCAAACTTTTGAGTGGCTAGACCCAGATCTGTGCTTCAGTGCCCATGTGTTCAACATGCTCCATCTCTTTGCCTCCGTTTTCTAGTGTATAAAATGAAGATCACATGCACTACATCATAGGATCAAACCTGGTACACAGTGAGCCCAACCAAGATTAATGTTATCATCATCCTCATCTGCTCCTACCCAGGTGTGCTGCATTTACATGTTTTACACCCTAATAACTCTAAGCAGGAAGAATTAGAAGCCCCGCGCCCCAGAGCAGGAAACCAAGGCTCAGTGTGAGTTATGCATTTGTTGTAATATAGTGAGCAACAGAGCCAGTATTCAAACCCAGGTCAAAACCCAGGTCAGCCAAGACCGCAGAGACTGGGATCCTTCCATCTTCCTACACTGCCTTCTGGGTGAACCAAAAGAAGACAAAAATCCAAAGGTAATTAGAATAACCACCCTTCTCCACCAGCCCACATCACAATAAGCCAATTCAGAACCCAGGAGAACATGTTTCCACTACAAGCTGGATGAGGCTCTGAGTCAAGGGCTCAGCCTTCACTGACCCTAAGGTCACACCCTAAACAAAGGGGCTGATGTCCTCCAGCCACCTCCCCGCTGTACAGTATGGCCCTTGAAGAGGCACCCCCATCCACCTGAGACAGAGGTGAAGCAGTAAATGGCAGGGAACAGACAAGGAGGAGGGACATAATCATTTCACCTGGACTCTACTCGTGAGGCTGTAGAGAGCAGTTAAGGACCATTTGCAGGGGCACCAAAAAAAAAAAAGAATTTTCCATCTACCTTTCTAAATTCTTCTGCCTGAGATAATGGTCAAATTAACATGAGACAGATTAATAGGAAAAAATGTCCATAGTGTATTATGGAGGCACATCTGGGGGTGCCAAAAAGTATGAAACCCTGGAGCATAGGGCAGATGAAGATTATATGCCATTTTGGATAAAAGAGAAAAGGGGCAAGGGACTGGGATTTCAAAGGAAAAGTAGGCAACTTAACAGGTAGTTGGGAGAAAGAGCAAACAAACACATGGTAACAAATTCTTGCTGGGCCACCCAGAAACCATGGGACAGAGAAATGGAAATACAGATGTTTCTCTTTCTCTCTCTCTAAAATCAGTAAAAACATATTTAAAAAAAAAAAGAGGAAAAGCTAATAAACAAGCTTGGTTAGATTTCTCCTAGCCTGCCACATTTATTTTATATTTTGGTGCTAAGGTGATTTCCCAAATGAATTCCTTTTGGCAGGTAAGGGGGGAGGGATGTTAAAGGTTCTTTCTGAGTCTTTGTTTCTTAATAACCAGGTTAAAAATCAATATCCCTCAAGTCATGTTTGGGGGGTAGCAAGACTTGGTCCCCCACACCATCAAGGGGCAATGGACTATGGTGAAGTAGTAGCATGGAGAAGACAGAGCAAACACTGTTGATATCAGCTCAGAGTCCTGCTGGGACCTGATGAATGCCAAACGGTTTCTTTCATATCTGCCTCTTCAGGTAAGCCCAAGGGAAAAGAAATAAACACCCACAGTGGCTAGGTAAGAGCATTAGTGCATGTTTTACAGCCTTCCACAACACACAAAAGCAAGCTCTCAGATTCCCTAGGGCAGTGGTTGGCAAACTGCGGCTCTGTTGACTAAGGAGTTTGCCGACCACTGCCCTAGGGTCCCCATCCCACACAATAAAGTTACAACAAACGAAGAGAGTGAGCCTTAAAAGGTAATTTAAAAAAAAATCCTATTACAGAATGGAGAACATTTAGAAAAAGAGATGTTTAAAAACTTTATCTCCAAGCCTCACCCTATACCCCACAGACTCAAACCCAGGTCAGTTCCCTAGATGCACACTCTTGTATACAAACCTGACTGGTCACACAACATTGGGTGCCTTCAGAAACAAATTCGACCACCAGGATTCCACTGAGAATGAGGGTTAATGTTTATCTAGTCGGGAGATCTCAGATTTCAGCTGGACAGCCCAGGACAAACTGAGGCAGCTTAGTAAGAAGCTAGGAAAATTCCTTGGCAAGTGGAATAGGGAAACTGAGACAGGAAGTTGAACCAACTGGCCCAACAATTTACAGCCAGATATAGAAGGTCACCAGGATGGAAAACACCAGATGCCTAGCAACGAGCAAAATGGTTGCCAGATCACCGCAGCGTAGCGTCTCCTCCCCTGGCATATCTCTGTTCATGTGACTTAGACCCCCTGCCTTGGCACTGACCAATCAGTGTAGATACGACCCTGAAAAAGTATACCTGAAAAAGCTGATGACTATTCTTTTGAGATTTTCCCCTACGACCTCCCCTAAACTCCCAGCCTTTAAAGCCCTGGAGAATAAGGAGCCAGCAGGTACGCTCCCTCCCAGGAGCATGCCCAAGCCTTTCCTTTCCTCCTCTTCTTCCCCCAGAGGAGTGCATCTCCTAAACTCTAAGGGCCCCACGAGACTTGCAACCAGGGGAGCAACGGGCAGTGGCAGCTTAACCCTGGCTAACTCCCTGAACCTGTCTCCAAGGGCCCCTTGTCTCTGACTTCTCAGCCTGCCTAGGCTCTCTCCTATGGCTTCTTCTATCCTAAGCGCTTCCTTATTTCACTGTCCCCAGCTTTAAGAACCATACTCTCAGAATCACCTGGACTCCTGTTGTGAAATTTTTCCTCATACCAAGTGGCCTGGGCCCTGTCCCCTTTCTGGTAACAAAATGACTCAGGAGTGGAAAACAAATGGAACTGGACATCAATCTGGTCAGACCAGGGTTAAACATGGGAATTTAATAGGTACTAAGAAGATAATGACATTCAACACTTATACACTAGTACATGTCGATGTGCCAGGGACTATCCTAAATGCCTTCCATATATTAACACATTTCTTTCTCCCAATAACCCTATGAATACTATTATGCCCACTTTACAGCTAAGAAACTGGGGCACAGAGAGGTAGGTAACTGCCCACGATCGCATAGCTGGAATGGCAGAACCAGGTGTGAACCACCCAGGCGCTCAGGTTCTCCAGCTTCACAACTGGCTTCACAAACTGCTTCGAGACCTGCTGCAGGCTATGCTTGACAATGCACCGACCCCTGAGAAAAGGAAACCACCTACAAAGGGGCTTTCAGGTACTCTGAAGTATGCCCGTGTCAGAGCTGTCCAGGTGCTTATTGTGCTGACTCATTCGTAGGACCTGAGGGGGAAGACCTAGAATCCTCTTACCCTGTGTACCACACAGAAATTTTTAAAGGCTTCCTTGTGACATCACGGCAACCCAGGAAACCACGCTGGAAAACATTACAATGTCAGCGCATGTCTTAACTCCAAATGAAACACTCAAGCCTACATAGGGACCTGAGCTGACGTCTAATACAAACTCTTAACACATAACACTGCTTCCCAAGCTGTCACTGGGTGGCTGGAATTTTAAAATATGAACCCTGGAACGACCCCTTTATTATGCTGGGTAACATTCCAAGGGATGTTGATGTTAGCCAACCCAGCCACTTTCCACTCAATAAATATAACTCTTCTTCCCACAGATATATGGGACACAGCAAGTGTCAAACTTGGGTGGAATTACTATAAAGTTTCAAAAAGTATTTAAAAGAAAAAAAATGATAATTGTGTTGTACATACAAATGAACCTTCATGATAATAAGGTCTTACCCACACTAAATAAGCATAGTTTTGGAAGGAAAATGTCATTTTAACTATTTTCAAAGAGGGCTGTCTTGACAACGTATTTTAACAGTTTCTTAATATTAAAAAAAAAAAAGTATCCCTGCAACCCACCCAAAAAGGGAAACTAACGCAAAATGTAGAAGACATATATTAAGATACTCTGTCCATAAAGTGCTCTTTTTACCACTTCAGTCCAGAATGTAGGAGTTCTGTCAAAAAAAAAATCTCTCCTAGTAAATTCCAGTTGTTCTACCTAACTGCCTGTATGTATTGCTTTTGGAATTCTAATCAGTTCCGCCCACCCAGTGACTCAAACTGAACTACTGGGAGATAGGAACAGCTGCACTCATCCCCCACACCAAGAATAGCTTTCAGGAAACCGAGGTCCAGTTGGGAAAACTACATTTAGTCACCCTTCTCCACTCCAGAAAACACTGCAGGAAACTGCTCAGAATGAAGAAAGAAAACGCCTGGGGAAGCTCTTGAAATGACACTCATAAAATACATATTTTCTCCTAGAAGTAAACAAGTGAGATGATTTTGTGACCATTTACACCCTAGGATTTTTTAAGCTGTGTGTGTGCTCATTTGGAATTCCCTGGATGGCAAACGCTTGCTAACGCCTGTCCAACATTAACCTTCCCGAGACCATACTCAGAGGAGTAACAGCTCAGGCCACGTGGTACAGGTCCGAACTAAAACGAAAAGTCATTCCAAGCCTGTGCTCATTTTTCTTGTGTGTTCATTCCTCATTCACCTATCCTGCCCTGCCCTGCCCTAAATCTCCAGCCTATGTTCGGAAATGTGATAGGAAAAGAATACATAGCCGAGGGCGGGAGTAGACGAGGCCTAAAAACCACAAACTCTGGCATTTGAAGAGTGTCACCTAACAGATACACAAGAATGCTGAAAGAAACACTGAAGGAACCCTGGCAGAGAGGAAGTCAAGGTCCAGGGCTATTCTCTGAAGAGATTTCTGACATTCCTAGCAACCTTGGAGGGAAAACAAAGCCCAGCTTCGTTTAAAAGTGGAGATGATGATACCAGGTGGGTAGGGAGCAAAAGTGGTCTCTCCTAGGAGAGACCACAAGAAGCCTTGAAGCAAACCACTCATTCCGTTGCATGAATAAACATAAAAGATAATGAGAATCATGTGAAAAATTAAAACAAAAAAAAACAAAAAACACTCAATTGCCCTGACCAGTGTTGCTCAATGGATGGAGCATCAGACCAAACCAAAGGGTCTAGGTTAGATTCCTGGGTTGCAGATTCCATCCCTGACCTCATGGGAGGCAACCAATCGATGTGTCTCTCTCACATTGATGTTCCTCCCCCTCTCTCTCTTTTTCCACCCCCCTCACTCTTCCCTTCCTCTCTCTCTAAAAATTAAGGGAAAAAAATATCCTTTGGTGAGGATTAACAACAACAACAAAATCACACCCAGATATTCAAAATATAATTCTACCAATATTCACTGTTTATACTTGAGGGAAATCTAAAGAAAACTAGATTCTATCCAACCTCCGGTAAGGAGAAGTGTAGCACTGAGTAGGCACTAAACTTGTGCCAGGCCCTTGCACATCTTATTTCATTTAATCCTCACAACAATACAATAATATTTGATTACATATTGTTTTCATAGCTGTTACGAGCTGTTGAATTGTCCTGAAAATTTCATCTTGAAGTCTTAACTCCCAGGACTTCAGAATGTGACCACATTGGGAGATAGGATCTTTACAGAGGTAATTAAGTTAAAATGAGGTCGTTAGGGTGGGCCCTAATCCAACGTGACTGGTGTCCTTATAAAAGGAGAAACTAGGACAGAGATACATGCCCGGAGGATGACCATATAGGTACCCAGGGATAGGGCAGCCATCTATCTATAAGCCAAAAAGAGAGATCTCAGAGGAAACTCTGTCAACACCTCCATCTTGAACTTCTAGTTTCCAGAACTGTGAGAAAATAAGTTTGATTGTTTCAGCCACCCAGTCTGTGGTACTTTACTATGGCAGCCCTAGCCAAATAGTAGTACAACTGCTATAGAGAACAAGATACTGAGGCTCAAAGAGGCTAAGTAATTTGAGCAAGGCCATCCAGTAAGCAGGTAGCAGAGCTGGCATTTGAATACAGGTCAAAATACAAACTACTCTTTCCAAGTTGGATCCTTATCCTGACACAAAGTAAGTGCTCAATAAATAGTGGCTACTCTTTTATTAATGCACATGACTATCAACTGAATGCAAGACACCGAAACAAAGCCTTAATACAAGGTGACAGGACTATAATTCCTACGTGAAGACAAGTACTACTGTACCAGTGATTCTGATACCATTGTGATTCATTAGTTGTTAATAATAGTAAAGGAGCAAAGGGAAGGCCAAACAGTATAGGCATGTCCCCTGTAAAACGCTGGGGTAGGGATCCAACAATGGGAAAATACACACATGCTCAGTAAAACTGGGGTAACATAGGGAAGGTGCTTACTGTCACAGCTGGGAGCAAAGGTCACTGGCCAAATGGGAGTGGCCACTGCAAGAGCATGAACATTTGGGAATATATACTCCCCATAAGTTCTCGCTCTTGGTACATCAACTCCTGCTTCCTTCCATTCACCCACATGGCCCACAGCCATGCAGACCCCACATGCAATGGACGGATAGACTGCAACTAGCCTGATACTGAACTAGAACCCGGCTCCAACATGGAAAGGAAAGTCTAAGCAATGGCTCTGATTTTAGTTCTATTAAAACCCCAGCTACACTTCTGGGACTAGACTAAGGGAAACGGGGCTTTGGAAACCCAGGGTGTAATTCCATGCAAATAAAAAATCACTCATTCTCCTAAAACTCCTATTCTCGAGATATCACAAGGACTCTAGCCCTAGCAGCAAGACGAGGCATGTTCTTCTCTAGTAACAATTCTATGGATTGCAGTTAAGTCAAAATTGAGGGAGGTGCCCCACTCACACAGTTAATGAGATGGTGCAGGTGAGACCTGGTAATGACTTGACTAAGGAAGTTTGGAGCAAAGACAGAGAAAGGGCTGATGTACATGCAAACAGGTGATCAAAGATGACAACTTTACAATAGTTTTCTTCCCGTTTTCCTCAGGCTTTTATGTTGTTGCTGCAGCATTTGCACAAAAGCAGGATGACTTTTCTGTAATCCTCACCTGAGGATATATTTCTTGCTTTTTTTCAATATTTTGGTTTTTTTAGAAAGAGAAACATCGATGTGAGAGAAAAATCTCGATGGGTTGCCTCCTATCCCTGGCTCCAACCCAGGATCAAACCCACAATCTAGGTATGTGCTTGACCAGGAATTGAGCCCCCAACCTTGTGGTGTGGAGGACAACGTTCCAACCAAGTGGGCCACCTGGGCCAAGGCAGTATGACTTGTCAACACCCCAAATTTGAGGGGAAGGTGGTGGTTACTTTGGGCTCTTCTCTTTTTCTTCCCCCAACACATTTCTTAATTCCAGCCAGGGGTTTTTAAACAAAAGTAACAAAGGAAAACAGGTTCTATGATAGGGTTTCTTATCTGAAATGATCAGGAAATGGGACATTTAACCAAAAAGAAAAAATATAGATACCTTAGATTCTCAAACTATTAGAAGACAATAAGTATGTGACATAAAAAGTATACTGACTATAATTTAATTGTGATGATGTGGGGGGGGGTAAAGGTTGTTAAATATTAATCACTGCAGGACAAAGAACCTGTTAACATAATGGGTAACAGAAGGTCAACTAATAGGGAATTTACTATGTAAAAAGCAGCACTATGGCACATACTTGAAACAGTTTTGGTTTACTTTCAATGTTTGTACTATGACCAACAGGGACTATCTATATAATAACATTGATGCCTATAAAATTTAGACATACTTATTTTCTAATTAGTTTACCTTAAATTTGAAATCATGGGCCATGATAGATAACTTCCATTTTTTCCTTTCTTCCTCAAGAATATTTACTGAAAAGTTATTCCCCTAAAGTCCAGAACTACTCTACATGGTGAGAAAATACATCATCATTGAAACAGATTAGTAGGACCTTGCCTCTTATCCAGTTCTTGAGAGCACTAATGACCGCCGCTGCATAATTTATTTCCCCATTTTTAAGTACTAACGTATTTAAATATATTTTATTGATTTTTTTTCTTTACAAAGGAAGGAAAAGGGATAGAGAGCTAGAAACATTGATGAGAAACATCGATCAGCAGACTCCTATACACCCCCTACCGGCAATGTGCCCACAACCAAGGAAAATGCCCTTGACGGGAATCGAACCTGGGACCCTTCAATCCGCAGGCCGACACTCTATCCACTGAGTCAAACCAGTTAGGGCAGTACTTACATATTTAAATAAAAACTTTCAATAGCAAAAGGCTTGACATTACGTACATTCAGTTTATACAGCTTACTTAAATCCATTTCTACTTGAAACAAGCAACAAAAAGTGGAAAACTTGGCAGAGTGTTTCAGAAGGAACAGTCTTGAGAATATGCTGAACTCTCTTGTGCAGCATTTTACTTTAGTTAAGTAAAATTCATTAAATTCAAAGCTTGCATGACTGTTTCTTCCCTAGGGAGACTGCTATCATAGCAATAAGGAGTTGCCAAGTAAGTCACTAACAAGTCTTCAAATTGATGTTACCAGTGGATTCTTTAGGGTTATTTGGCAATAGGTTCACAATGTTTCCAAACCCCAGAATTGCATGTGTATTCTTATCAAGAAGTGTTTTACAATGTAATAAGGCAATGTGAGTATTGCTGTGCTCAGCTCTATAGTCCATTCTACCTGAAATTGGACTACAGCAATAGTGGCTGGGGTTGGGGGCAGGAGAGATAAGGAGGAGAGAGGGCCCAGACAGGAGGGCCCAGAGGGAAACATGCAATCCAGAGGAAAATTGCATCAGGAAAGCAAATCCTCTAAACTTATGAGCATTTTAAGGGCAGGAGTCATATCCAATATCTTTTCCTGAATATTCAGCAGTTAGGGAACTGGGCTGTCAATGACAAATATTTATTCAGTGTTTGATATGTGGTCTAATTAAAAAATACATATTTTCAAATAATCCTGAATCAGTCAAGTTATTAAGGAGAAATAATCCATTAGTTACACTACAATTGTCATGTCTTTTTTTAAAAATATATTTTATTGATTTTTTACAGAGAGGAAGGGAGAGGGATAGAGAGTTAGGAACATCGATGAGAGAGAAACATTGATCAGCCGCCTCCTGCACGCCCCCTACTGGGGATGTGCCCGAAACCAAAATACATGCCCTTGACCGGAATCGAACCTGAGACCTTTCAGTCCTCAGGCCAACTCTCTATCCACTGAGCCAAACCGGTTTTGGCAATTGTCATATCTTATACCATTTTGGAGAGAAAAGGGTATTCTTCAGTATATTTATACATAATATCCTTCATGACTTTATATAATTTCTTTTGCCTCTCATTTATCTGTCCTATTCATTAAGACCCATCCCTTTGATCATTCACATATGATATTCCCTGGCTCTACACCCACATCATGACTGTTTTCAAATTTGCAATTTATGCTGAGGAAAGGACCCCAGTTGAGCAAAGTCACAGGGTAGAAAAAGAAAACTGGGACTTTTTTTTCTTTTATAATATTTTCACCATGATTCTCAACCTCTTGATATATTCTCAGTCTTTTTATAGGATCAAATATAGCTCTTTTTTAAAGGTACTGTACAGGCAGATATCACACATCTCACAGCTTTCAAAATTCTGACAACAGATTTGTCTAACCCCATTCAGAGCCCACTGCTCTTATTACCCAACATCCTACACCTACCAGAGTGCCTACATAATTCTTTCCAAATGGGTTTTTTAAATAAGGAGGGTGGAAATGTGGATTCTTCAGCTCACCTACAACATGGCTTTGTTTATATTTCACATTCAGCCAACTTTTATTACAGTGAGCTAAATTCATGTTTCCCAATATTTACCTTTGAGAAGTTAAAGAGTACTTGGAGAAGAGAGCTCCTGGTTAAACAGAGTTAGGAAGCGGTGAGTTTAAACAAAGCTAAACAGGTTTCTTTAGCACAGAGTGTCTTCCAGGCAGGACAGAACATGTCTCGAGTTACAGAAAGATTTGACTTCTGATACTGCTTTCATGGAGCTTCTTTCTGTCAGCACTAGCATTTCCCAGAGAACACACTGGGAATTGTTAGATTAAATCCTACCTTGAGTTTGACTTCAGAAGACTTAATAGACATGCCCATTTCTCTGCAGTCTGTCAAGAGTGAAAATGGCTGTGGCACATTGACACACACACATCGATCCTGTTCTGATGTGTACTTTTAATTATATTACTATTAGAAGCCTAGAGCACGAAATCTGTGCACTAGTAGGGTCCCTAGCGGCTGCCAGCGGGAGCCTCCCTCCCTTCCCCAGGTCATCTGCCACCATGGCTGCCACCAACAGGGGCCTCCCTCCCTTCCCGTGGCTGGCCCCACCCCTTGGTCCAACTCCCAGAGGAACTCCAGGTCGAGGGGACAACTTGCACACTACACTTTTATTATATAGGATGAAATGGAAACATTTGGTTATGGGTTATACAAACTTCATCCAAAAACTATTTGCTAAATACTAGTAAGTCCTGAATTACTCCTAGGTCATGATGAATGTGGCTAACAATTAAAAGAACAGAAAAGATATGTATACTCGCCTCTCCTAAAACATAATGCCATGCATCACAGTTATTCCACAGTCTAGTCTAAGGATTATCTTGGAGTCCATAAGCACCTATACAGGTTATGAATTGACTTCTAAAGGCCTAAAATTGTAAGTTACACGTGTCTGTACATTTTTGTGGAAAGGCAGATCTTGCTTTCATTAGATACTCAAAGGGTTCCATGGGCCAAACTATATTTTTTAAAGCCTCTCAATGAATAAGTCTCCCAGCATTACCCTGATATGTGCAACACAAAACAACTGTATTTGCCAAATCCCCAAGATCATACAAACCATTGCAAATTGTCCAATTAAAACATTTCCAGGCCTAACAGGGTTGGGTCAGTGTTGGTCTGTGGACCGAAGGGTCTGAGGTTCAATTCTGGTCAAGGGCACATACCTCAGTTGCAGGCTCCTCCTTGGCTTGGGCCCTGGTCAGGGCGCGGACAGAAGGCAACCAATCGATACGTTTCTCTCACATCCATATTTCTCTCTCTTCCACTATCTCTAAAAATCAATGGAAAAATATCCTCAGGTGAGGATTAAATATATATATATATTTCCAATGAGCCTTGACCATGATATTAGAATCTGTGCAAATATGAAAGTCACGATTGCTTTTTCTCACCCTGGTCTGATGGGACTGGTGAGTCTAACTTTTATATTAATGTATTGCCAACAAAGCATTCTAGCATATTATTAAAAAATAACCTATATCCCCAGCATATCTATCATATAAAATGTAATAAATATAATAAATGTTTGCTAAGTTTATTCAAAATTTAGAGGATTTGGGTTCAAGGGTCACTATTTCATTATTGCATGGAAGCCAATGTGGAAGGAGATAAGCAATAGTACCCAAGTTACCGCCCATATACCAATCACTTCCTAAAGTGTCAAGGGCTCTTCTTCTCTGGACGTGTTTACTTACCTGGCTTGCTCAGACTCTCAAGTCTCTCCAAGCCTAGCAACTCAAATCCTATGCTCCATGAAGTGGCAATGAAGGCCCAATACCTCTCCCACCAAAACCAACTATATCAATGCCCCAAATTTACCTTCTACTTTCTCACTCCATTTTCTTCTGAATCCTATACTCAAACAGTTGCTCATGTACCAATTTCCATGAAATCTGTCCAACCCCATTCAGTGCCCACTGATCCTATTACCTACCATAGTGTTTCTGAAGGGATAGCCCAAGATACTGCATCAGACCCCAGAATTTGAGTGGAGACCGGGAAACAGTATGTTCAATGAATACCCAAGTGAATCTAATTTCCACTAAATTTCAAGAATTACTCCCTGTGTAAGGCTTAATTTATGGTCTATACCAGTGGTCGGCAAACTCAATAGTCAACTGTGGTTCATGAGCTTGTGAGCTGTAGTTTGCCGACCACTGGTCTATACCAGCCATTCTCAACTCTGGCTACACATTAATATCCCTTGGAGCTCTCAAATATACCAATGCCCAGCCTTCAACCCAAAACAAGTAGAATAAAAACCACACAGTCATTTTGTAAAGGCAGCAGCATATTTTAAAAGTTTCCCATCTATCTATAATAATAAAAGGGTAATAGGCTAATTAGACCAGACGACCTTCCGGACAAAGAGAAGCTGTGAGGGAAAACCCAGGTCCTGGATACCAGAGGGAAGCCAGTGCCAGGAGGTGGGAGAAGGAAGGGCTGTATATCTACTAGAGAAGCGATGCACAAAGATTCATGCAAGAATAGGCATTCCTTCCCCTGGCTGCCCGCACAGACTTGGCTCTGGCCAGAGCCGCCTTCCGCCTCTCACCCTGTCACATCAATTTGCATATCCCCTCCTTATTGGCTGTGGACGCTGCTGTCTTTGTCATGGAGTTACGGTCAATTTGCACATTCCATCTTTATTATATAGGATAAGTCTAATATGCAAAGTATCCCCTCGGGAGTTCGACCAACCAGGAGTTCAACTGCTTGCTGACCACAGGGGTAGTACAGAATGAAGAAAGGCCCCGGCTGGCAGCCGGCAGCCTGGGAAGGGAGGCCCTGGCTGGCAGCCAGCAGCCGGTAGCCAGCAGCAGCTAGGGACCTTACGTATGCACGAATTTCATGCACTGGGCCTCTAATTTGATTATACTGCATAGTGGAAATTGAGAATCATTGTTGTATAATATCCACCTTGCAATAACTCTTATACATCCTTATTATGGGTCATACATCCTTATTATGGGTCTCCTGTCTCTGTATTCTATCATTAGTTAGCTAAGTAATTCTGATTTTACTTTCCTTGGGTTTATGTCCTATCTAAGTTGGTTTTGTCTCGATTGTTAAAATATGTTGTCCTCTTTCATAATCCTTAGCAAATGTGATAGAGAGTAGGTAAGTAGCAGCTAAATGTTCTTTTATTAGCAACAATCCACCCTACTCCCTTCCCCAGTCCATACAGTCAAGAAAATAGAAATAGAAACCAACTTCAATACTCATTTTTCCTTTTCCTACACCCCTACCAGGTCACCATCCCATATCTGTTTCAACTAGTGCTTACAAAATACTAAAGGCCCGGTGTATAAAATTCGTGCACAGGGGGTATGTCCCTCAACTCAGCCTGCACCCTCTCCAATCAGGGATCCCTCTCACAATCCAGGACTGCTGGCTCCCAACTGCTACCTGCCTGCCTTCCTGATTGCCCCTAACCGCTTCTGCCTGCCAGCCTGATCATCCTCTAACCACTCCCCTGCCAGCCTGACTGATGCCTAACTGCTTCCCAGCCAGCCTGTTTGCCCCTAAATGCCCTCCCCTGCAGGCCTGGTCCCCCGCAATTGCCCTTCCCTACAGGTCCAGTCACCCCCAATTTCCCTCCTCTGCTGGCCTGGTCACCCCTAACTGCTCTCCCCTGCAGGCTTAATCACCCCCAACTGCCTTCCCTTCTAGGCCGGGTCCTTCCCAACTGCCTCCCCTGCTGACCTGATCACCCACAACTGCCCTCCTTTGCAGGCCTGGTCCCTCCCAACTACCCTCCCCCGATGGCTATCTTGTGGTGGCCATATTGTGTCCACATGGGGGCAGGATCTTTGACCACATGGAGGCAGCCATCTTGTGTGTTGGAGTGATGGTCAATTTGCATATTACCTGGATCAGGGTGGGTGTTCCCTTGGGGCGTGGGGTGGCCTGTGGTGGTTTGCAGGCCAGCCACACACCCCTGGCAACCCAAGCGGAGGCCCTAGTACCTGGTATTTATTTATCTTCTATAATTGAAACTTTGTAGCCTTGAGTGAAGTCCAGGGCTGGCCAGGGTGTGCAGAAAGCTTGGCTTCCTCCATTGCCGGGAAAATCCAAGTCTCCTGCTCATTCCATGGCTGCAGCCATCTTGGTTGGGTTAATTTGCATACTCACTCCTAATTGGCTGGTGGATGTGACTTGTGAGTATAGCAAAGGTACAGTCAATTTGCATATTGCTCTTTTATAAGATAGGATGTCAATGCTAGAAGGAATCCTGCAAAAATATATGTTCATGTATTGAATCATCATTTGTACACTTTAGATATCTTACAACTCTGTTTGTCAATCATACTTCAATAAAACTGAAAGAAAAAATCCAATGCTAAGGAGTTACCTTCCATTAGAAGGTAACATATTAATTGGTATCATACTTATATTTCAAAAAGAATGAATTTCTAATGGTGGAGAATGTGGTGGTTTCTGACCTAGGTGTGAGCATGAAAACTAAATCAAGAGAATGAACACAAGAAAAGATGCACTGCAGAGAATGGCTAAAGCAAGTGGCTACTCATTTAATCCAATTTAGCTTTTTTCCTTCCTTTGTCCTAGTTATGCCTTCTTAAAATCACCTTCAAAGTTGCTTAGCACCAATCCGCACAAAATCTTAAGAGCCCAGTACTAGACAAAGTAAACTTGCCCACGTATTCTGAATGGATAGATTTTCCCAATTCATATGGTTTGCCTTTATTTGTTTCCAGAATTCCATGCAATTGCTTTTTTAAAATCAATTCTCTTCGGAGGATTTTTTTCATTTTGATTTTAAAGAGGAAGGGAGGAAGGGAGGGAGGAGAGAGAGAAACATCCATGTGACAAAGAAACATCCGTATGTTGTCTCCCACATGCACCCCAACCAAGGATCAAACCTGCAACCTGGGTATCTGCCCTGACCAGGAATCGAACCCGCAACCTTTTGATGTATGGAACCATGCTCCAGCAAACTGAGCCCCCTGGGCCAGCAATGCAATTCCATTTCATAATGGATACACTTAAAAGCCAGATATAAAGGCTAGCTCCCCAACAAAAGCACCCCTTCCGTTCGTGAAAGGCTGCTGCCTCTCCCATGAAGAGCAAGGGGAACAAATGCAAACACCACGTTTCCATTCAGAGAGAAACACTAGCAATTCTGCAGACTCATGCTGTTTGAACTGAGTGCTGTCGCCACACCCACCCAAAGAGCTCGCATCCAAATACAAAGCACACAGAACACACCTGCAGTCAGTGAAGAAATTACAATTAAGCGGGGGGCGGGGGAAGGGCGGGGGGATGAACCCTAGAGATGACTTAAACCACTTCAAACAAATTTAATGCCAAAGAACTATAAAGAGGATAACCTTCACTTACCAAACTGCCTATCAGAAACTGTACCATAAACTCTTTTCCAGATGTCATTCCAGGGTCAACTTCACACTAGACTTTGGTCCCAACCGACAGAGTTTCCTCGAGCCTGTCATACTAGCAGCCACTCAGGAACTCCCATCTCTCAGCCAGGGGGAGCCCCACCCACCACCCATAGGCCAGCAGGGCTTTCCCATCACCCCCGAGAGGAGACTAACATAGCCCCCTTCCACTGGGACAGCGAGAAACCAGCCACAGGTGAGAAAACCTTTTTTTCACCTAGTTCTGTATGGCCAATCAGTTAACTGGCCCTGAGATAACCAAATCAACCAAGTCAACAAATTAAATTTTTTTTGTAAGTTATTTATCATGAAAGCAACAGGGCAGAAATTCCAGGAGAAAATTTGGGGGAATAAAGTCTTAAAAGGAACCCAATCGGAAAGAAGAATGAATTTGAGTAGGGAAGGAGGAACAGTGTCCAAAACAAGAGGGGACATGGCAGGGGTCAAGAAGATTAAAGGCTGAAATCGGTGACAAAGAAGCTCTGGGCATCTCTGACAATTGGTCGGTGAAAAGGCCAAACATGGGCTTAGGGGACCAAACATACAAACCTTCATGTTGAAGGGCTAGCCCAGGCCTCCTGGGAGCTGGATTCAACTCCCAGCCTTGCCAAGTAGAAGCCTGATGAATCTGGGCGAACTATTTACTAGTAAGCTCCACATACTAGTATTGTCATCTAGAGCAGCAGTTGCCAACCTTCCAGACCTCACGGACGACCACTGGTTGGCGACCGCTGATCTAGAGAATTTCTACGCTAACTGGATAAGCACTGGGCCCTGGCATACTTACCTCCTGGAACTCTTATAATAATCTAAGGAGCTAGGCATGTAAACTAAGCTCTTTGTAAATGGTCAGCCTCTACAAATGGAGATATTACTACTCTCCTCCCAAGCCCGAGGGGCAGGGGTCGCAGCTTGAATACTGGGCAGCAAGATGCAAGACCACAGGACTGCTAGTCAGTTAGACCCAGGCTGACAACAGAGTAGCCACATGGGGCCACAGAGCACTTGAAATGTGGCCTGTCTAAATGGATAGGTACTGTGAGCATAAAATGCACACTGGATACCAAAGGTCCCATTTGAAAAAAACTGCAAAATATCTCACAAATAATTTTATGCAGATAATTTTTAAGCTGAAATAATATTTTTATATACGGAATTATATAAAATATATTAAAAAATAATTTTCACCTAGTTCTCCTTACTTCTTAATGAGGTTATTACAAGTTTTCAAATCATGCATATATGTGGTTTACATATCTACATATATTATATATATTCATGTTTAGTGGTTAGCAATGAGCTATATATATTTTGAATCACAAATTTGTTCCACCAGTTATCTTCTTGGGGCAAATTATTCCACCTCTGATTTCAGTTTCCATGCAAGTAAAATGGAGATAACAGCTCTTAGATGAGTTAGCGTACACAGTTCTTAACACAATACAGAACTAGTAAGTGGAAGCTTCACAGATTAACAGTCACTCATTCAGCAAATATCTGAGTACCTACCATGTGCTAGACATGGTAAGACAAAAACTCTGTCTCCATGAAGTTTACATTCTGAGAAAAACAGACAATAATTCAAATAGATACATAAAAATACTGAGGACATTAAGTGATTAGTGCTCTGGGTGTGCCTAAGAAGCAGGCAAGGGGGAGAAAAAATTGGGGAGTGATGCAAATTGAATCATGATGATCAGAAAGACCTCACTATGCAAAGCACTGAAGCATGTTACACATTTTCAGCACCAGAAAGTATGAGCCCAAAAGACTCAGATTTCTTTTGGGGGAAGAGAGGAAAATGTTATAAAAATGATGGTAGTGATGGCTGTACATATCTGCAAACATACTTAAAACTCATTGAATTACACTCTTTGAGTTGTTTGGTGGGTGAATTACATGACTATTCAACACAAAAGAAGCTATGGCATAAGTATGAGGTTCCTACTTGTATGGTGCCTGCCCCTCACTCAGCCTCTTCTATGCCACAGGTTACATATTCTGGATTGGGAAAGACACCAGAACCAAGAACACTCAATAGGTGGGCTGGCAAGCGATCTCCCATGAGCTTGGCCAGACAGACTCTGCCCTAAACAAGGGGCAATGCCTATGATACAGCCTTTTCCTCCTTTCTTCTTCCTCCTGTTTCTTTTTCCCTAGCAAGGGGATGTAATGGCTAGGCCATCTTGCAACCGGGAGGAAAAGGCCAAGAAATTGGTAGAATCCTCAGCCTTGACAACCAGCCAGCAACCACTACCTATGTGACTTGTTATGTGAGAATAAAATCACAAACTTGGTCAAGGTCTGTCAATTGGCTTTTATATGCAGCCAGTTGCTTCCTGCATTGCTCCTCTACACAGAAGTAGGATAAATACCTTAATATACTCAAGGACAACATACACAGAAAACAGCCTCAGAGGCTGACTCACCATATACTTACTACCTATGCACCTACACACCCACGCCCACACCCCCACCCACACACACACACACACACACACACACACACACACCTGCCTTTAGTGATGGCACAGCTTCTAAAAGGGACAAATAGAAAAGTGTCGCCTACACAATATAAGGACAAGAGAGTGGTTATCTACTTCCTATGTTTATAAGAGGAAAGTTAAAGCTACTCTCTAAAATATACTTAATCAGCAGTTTGCCAAAGAAAAGGCCAATGACAGTAGTGTTTTCACTCCTCTTCTCTGGATGACATGGTACTGATATTCCTATAGCTAGCGTCGCTTCCTGTTTACAGTCGAATGGAATGGAATGCCCTGCAGTTATTTTCTAAGAGAAATGAAATGGGAAGCGATGCCATGAATACAGAACGTCCAGACTGACTGGTTATGTAAGAAAAGTTTAATAAGGAAAAATATGATACTGTGTTTTTCTTAAAATAACAAGTATTTCTAACATCACAGCTTTGTGCTTAAGTAACAGGTTTGCTGGCATTTTGTCACTACTGCCTAGGAATTTTTTTTTAAGCTATCATTTTTGAAAAGATTTTAGTATGCCTTCAGGAACCGTGCTCTATTAAATATTAAATCTAATACTTAAGAGTGTAGCAAGATCACTGTTTTTATTTGTCTCTTTCCTGTTACTTTTCTGTATGTGAAACAAAGTAAAACACAAATACCCTATCTTTATGCATGTACAACTGTGAAAATTCACTAATACGTACTATTTATCACTATATGAAGACAGGCTAAATTTGTATACAACTTTCAGTATATTAAATCATTCAGGAATGGCAATAGAAAACCCAACCAAAAGAAATAGACTACTGACTAACAAGCACCACTCTGAGTTTTTTGTTCCATCCAGAAGCAGTTTGGGGTCCTCAGAAGGATCTGAATGCAATCCCAATGGTGCCCTAACTCCTCCTGGGCCTGACTTCACACTCCCAACATTTGTCAGCTCAGCTGAGCCAAAACAACACTCTAACCAGACTATAGTCACTTTCACCTCCTGAGTGTTGTGACTTAACTATTTTCATCAGATTCAAAGTTATCAGCAGGGATATACAAGAGGAGCTAGGATAGCAGCAGGTGGTACAAGGTTATAAAAGGCCCTTTCTGCCTGCCTAACATCAGTGGCTCAGGAACAGGACCGGAAGCAAGGGCACTGGACTCTCACATCCTTATCTGCTTCTTTACTGGTGTCACCTGACCTCTGGAGATTTGAAGGACTTCCAACTTCCAAAATCCCAACAGCCAGATGGGCAATGCTCAGCAAGCATCAATCCAAGAGAGCCAGGCACTGTTGTAGACACTAGTGGGGGACTAACAACAAACTCTGCTCTTGAGGAGCTGAGAGTCTACTGGAAGCTGGAACATGAGCAAAGTGAGAGGTATCAAACTTTGAATATATGTTCGCTCTTTATTAAAACCTAGTAGCAGATGAATGGAAGCCCTGACCTCCAAAACAATGTCATATCATCTTTGTTCAAGTCACTAATTTTTCTTCAATTTCAAATGAAGCACTAAGAGGAAAGACTCACTCATGTGAATGATTAAGTAATTGAGTCTTAATATTTTCTATCATTCTGATTTAAATTTTCAACATACATGAATATGATGCATCATCAAAATCTCAAAAAATACGATCACCGTTTAAATTTTATTTCCTCCTTTACTTGTTCATTAATATTACAAATAAGAAAAATCACAGGAAGAAAAATGACTTCCTGCCCAGCCGGTGTTGCTCAGTGGTTGAGCGTCAACCCATGAACAAGAAGGTCACAGTTGGATTCCATTCAGGGCACATGTCCAGTAGGGGCATACAGGAGGCAACCAATCAAATGATTCTCTCTCATAATTGATGTTTCTATCTCCTCATCCTCTCCCTTCCTCTCTCTGAAATCAATATTTTTTAAAAATGACTTCCATATAAACGTAACACTACAAATGAGCTTCATGGAACCAAGAGGTAAAACAAAGCAGATACCTCAGTGGCTGCTAGAGGCATGTTTTCTCATCTGTATAGTAAGAAGGTTAGGAATTCCTTCCAGCTCCATGGCAGGAGTCAGGAGACCAGGACTCTCAATTCTGCCATTCTACATGCAAGTGAGGTTTACTAAATTTATTAATTATTTAAAAATACTTCAGAGTTTTTCTGATAAACTAAAATGTCATCATAGACCCTGACAATATCTTCATTGAGAATGTCTATGACTTTGCCATATGGCTTTGGACAAAATGCTTAATTTGTGAATTACAAATTCCTCAGAGGTGAACCAGAAGAAAAATTGTTCCTGGGTAATTACATTCAGAATACCATCAACAAAAAAGAATGAAAATACATCAAGAAAGAAAAGGAATAGCTATTACTTGTGAACAAAATAAGATGGCAATACAGTTGGGGGCATGAGATAAGCAGAAAATTCAGCCAAAGTGCAAACTGGGATTAACTGTAAAGCATCCAGCCCTGGCCAGGTAGCTGGGTTGGTTAGAGCATTGGCACAGTACACCAAGGTTGCAGGTTGATCCCTGGTCAGGGCACATAAAAGATGGCAACCAACGAATACACAGATGAGTGAAGCAACAGACCAATCTTTCTCTCTCTTTCTTTAAAAATCAATCAATGAATTATTTTTCAGGTTTTTTTTTAATTTAAATTCTTTATTGTTGAAAGTGTTACATATGTTTCCTTTTTTCCCCATTGACCTCTCCCTGCCCATGCCCACCCCACAGCCCATGCCCTCACCCCCCTACTGTCTGTGTCCATTGGTTATGCTTATATGCATGCATACAAGTCCTCTGGTTGATCTATTACTCCCACTCCCATCTTTCCCCTGCCTTCCCTCTG
The DNA here is from genome assembly GCA_011751065.1 of Lasiurus cinereus. Classification (NCBI taxonomy): domain Eukaryota; kingdom Metazoa; phylum Chordata; class Mammalia; order Chiroptera; family Vespertilionidae; genus Lasiurus; species Lasiurus cinereus. The sequence goes on along the minus strand of JAAGEH010000293.1, from coordinate 27,411,559 downwards.
AGGTTTGTCAGTCTGTTTGATGCTTCTATGTCTCGGTATCTATTTTTGTTCATCAGTTTATGTCGTTCATTATATTCCACAAATGAGTAAGATCATATGATATTTATCTTTCTTTGACTGGCTTATTTCTCTTAGCATAATGCTCTCCAGGTCCATCCATACTATTGCAAATGGTAAGAGTTCTTTCTTTTTTATAACAGTGTAGTATTCCATTGTGTAGATGTACCACAGTTTTTTAATCCACTCATCTGCTGATGGGAACTTAGGCTGTTTCCAAATCTTAGCTATGATAAATTGTGCTGCTATGAACACAGGGGTGGATATATTCTTTCTGACTGGTGTTTCTTATTTCTTGAGATACATTCCTAGAAGTGGTATTACTGAGTCAAATGAAGTCCCATTTTTAATTTTTTGAGGAAATTACATACTGTTTTCCACAGTGGCTGCACCAGTCTACATTCTCACCAGCAGTGTACAAGGGTTTTTTCTCCACACCCTCACCATCACTTGTTGTTTATTGATTTGTTGATGATAGCCATTCTGATAGATGTGAAGAAGTACCTCAATGTCATTTTGATTTGCATCTCTCAGATGATTAGTGTCTTTGAGCATTTTTTCATATCTCTTGGCTTTCTGTATGCCCATTTATCAGAAGTGTCTATTTAGTCCTTTGCCTATTTCTTGATTGGGTTGTTTATCTTCCTTTTGTTAAGTTGTATGGTTCCCTATAAATTTTGGAGATTAGAGCCCTAGCCCTAGCCCTAAGAGAGACGAGAGAGAGAGAGAGAGAGAGAGAGAGAGAGAGAGAGAGAGAGAGAGAGAATGAGAAATAAATTTTGGAGATTAAACCCTTCTCAAATATAACATTGGCAAGTATGTTTTCCCATACAGTGGGCTTTCTTATTGTTTTGTTAATGGTTTCTTTTACTGTGCAAAAGCTTTTTATTTTGATGTAGTCCCATTTGTTTATTTTCTCCTTAGTTCCCATAGTCTTAGAAGGTGTATTGGTAAAAATATTGCTACAAGATATGTCTGATATTTTGCTGCCTATGGATTCTTCTAAGATTTTTATGGTTTCCCATCTTAAGTTTAAGTCTTTTGAGTGTGTTTTTGTGTATAGTGTAAGTTGGTGATCTCTTTCTTTTGTATGCATTTGTCCAATTTTCCCAACACCATTTACTGAACAGATTGTCTTGCCTCCTTCCCAATATTAATTGAGCATAATGGCTTGGGTCAATTTCTGGGTTCTCTGTTCTGTTCCATTGGTCTATGTGTCTGTTTTTATGCCCGTACAGGTATTTTGAGAACAGTGACTTTGTAATACAGTTTGACATCTGATATTGTGATCCCTCCAACTTGGTTCTTCTTTCGCAGGATTGCTGTGGCTATTCAGGAATAAATTACTTTAAAAAACAGTAAAGCATCCCTTCCACAAAACAAAGGATTTCCTTTAAGGAGAGAAATTTTACAGGGATTTTGCCTATCCATGATAAGCCATATGCTGAAAATAGCATTAATATTGGTTGTCGGTACCGATAAAATCTATGCACCCTCGGGATCATTAACAAATCCGTTACTTTTTAAATTCTGCTTTGGCAGACAGCAATGCTTTTTTACTTTTTGTAGAATAATATAACCTAGATCATCTGAAAATGACTTCCTTTCCTGTGACTTTTCATAGCTTACAGGAAGTTTCTATCACTTCTTGGAAAATTTAAAAATTCCCTAAAGTAAGCTTTACAGACATAAGCCTCTCTTTGCACCATTACATGAGAAAATGTGGCAAATCAAGTTGGTGAAATACTTTATCAATGACGACAATGAAGGAGCATCTGGAACACTACAGACTTCAGAAAGAATGTGTCACTGGCAGAGACCACACAGCTTTCCAGGTGAGTGTCCATGGGCAAGAAACAACCATCTTACCCCAGGTTCCTCAGTTAAAAAATAGTATTTACTATAAAATAATAAAAGTAATATCAAATAGGCTGTTGTATAAAAATTTTTTAAAAATACCTTTTACCTGCTACTGCTACTATAACCAACACCAGTATTATTATTATTACTTCTAGTAAACCTATGAATTTGTTTCATACATCTCAAAAAATTCTTACCAATACCTAAACTTATTTGTAAATTATCAGGTCAATTAAAATAAAATCTAAGATTTCTAATATAAGAGTAATCTACTCATTGCTTTTTTAAATTGAAAATATTTTATATGCATGTTCATGTAAACAAATTTATCATATAAAAATGTATATTAACATGCACACACAAAAGAGTTGTGAGATGACAATTCACTTTCAAGGATCCAACACTGAGCCCTCTTAGATAATAAACAGAGTTTACTTATATCTAAACTTTGATTATATTAGACACACACACACAACACACACGCACACACACATGCGCGCGCGTACTCAGAGAGCTCAATGCTATTAATTCCATTCCATTCTATTCTAACTTTTCTTCCTAATATAAACTCTGAGTTTGGGTATCCATTCATTAAACAGATGCCACAGTCTAGCACTCTTCATACTAAAGGTGGCCCTTCGACACCTTCTAAAGGTCAAATGCACACTGATGCACTAACTTCCACCATGAAACCAATTCCCACTCCATGCCCCTCCATTCTGTTCTCACTATCATACATTAAACTGAGGAAGTCCATTCACTGAAAACTACACTTTCACCTTTAAAAAAAGAGTTAGGAAACTGTAAACTTCACAGTCAGAAAATTTGAAGGTCTTTACAAACTTGCCTCTTTGTTCTCTGGACAAAGAAGCACTTTTTAAAACCTTTTTTGCTGTGATTGTCAAGATAAATCAGACCTGCAGACACTCTGGTAGTCACTGCCAAAAGGCATTGAACCAACTCACAGCAAACAAAAAAACTGTTAACTGTGGTTACGTGATATATCCTGTTTCTGGGTGTCTGGCTGTTCATCAACAGGTTGCTTTGCATGGCATGTAAGCCTTCAGAGAATATCAATGAAGAAAGCAGTCAATTCTAAAAGATTTCAGAATTCACACCAAATGTTATTTAACCATCTCAATCCCCCTAGACAATCAATGAAAATACTCCAAATAGGTCACTAACCTGCTTTCAAATTCGTACTTTAGATAGTATATAGCATATCCAATAAAATGTACTAGGAAATTATTTCCAGAGACCAGCACACAATTTTAGAAGAATATAACTTCTTTGGACAACTTTTCGGGATGTTTACAGGATTTCTCTATTGACCTCAAATTTACAATTAAACCAGGGATATATAAAATTAGAAAGAATAAAACTGCTCTAAGTTCAGTTTTCTTAAACCACCTCAATAAACACATTTATATAAAACAGTACTTTCAAAATTACTTTTGTTTTAGTAAAGCTATAAATTTTTCCATAGATTAATTATCTCTATTTTCCTCACTCACATGTAAATATTCTGCTATTTCCTTAAGGTTTATCACTATGCAATTTTAAAATAAATAATAAAATTTCAAATTTCAAATACTGTACTATATTTTCCAATACAAGTTATATAGTTAACTGTGCATCGACAAAGTCAAGCCTATAAAGTTTTCTAACGAAGGATAAGTATAGATTGGGAAAGCCAATATATTGATTTCCATATCTTACATAGTATAAAGCTTTCAAGTAAGTCTTAAAAACTCATTCTAACAAAAAGAAAGCACTGTTATTTCAAAAAAGAAAAAAATTATAAACAATGATAATCAGAACACACACACACACATACACACACACACTTCTTTGTTTTAAAGGAAAAAGAGCCCAGCTAGGATGGTTCAGTGGTTCAGCATCCACCCATTCCCCAAGAGGCATTTGGGTCAATTCCCGGTCAGGGCAATGCCTGTTTTCAGGCTGGATCCTCAGTAGTGGGTGTGCAGGAGGCAGCTAATTGATATTTCTCTCTCATCCATGTTTCTATCTCTCTCTCCCCCTCTCCCTTTCTTTCTCTGTAAAATCAATAAAAACATTTTTAAGAAAAAAAATGTAAAATTACTCAAATCTACTCTGTTGGATGAATTACTTTCACAAAGATCAGTTTTCCTAAGCAAGAATTTATTTTTCCCAAACTAAGCCGGAGCACTGTTAGTGTCAGGAATTTAAATGAAGCCAGCAAATCACTATTTATTTACTTAAGTATTTTCTTGGCCTGCAACAAGTTAAAATGTTATAAATATTCATTTTAATCTACGCTTTTTCCACAATGATCAATAAAGTGTCACAGTCACTCCATACTTCAGAGGTTAATATAAGGCACACACACTAGTCAACACGTATCGACAACCTTGACTTTGTATCCAGGCAAGTCACAAGACCAGTCTTCATTTCCAACCTTCCATCTCTCCCACCCTTTTCTATTCTGGTTAAAATGAATCAACTAAGCAATGGGGAAAAAAATAGATGGTACACTTATTTCCACTTGCTATCTTCTCCTGCATAGTGGACATCATCTTTTTTTATGTTCTCCACATCTCTTTGTTAGGAGCCTTGATGTTCTGTTGAAGGAGACCACCACCTGCTGCCTGCTTCTTCACCCCAGTGGTTGGTGCATCACCAGGCTGGCTGAAGTACACCATCTGCCGTGTCTCAGTGGTCTAGGCTGGCAAGTGACCCGGGACTGATGGAGCATCAGGGAAGGAAACCAAATGTCCAGGTTTACTTGGGACAATCTCAGCTTATGCCTTTTGTCCTGGCATAATTTTACTCTGAAAAGTATCCTGATTTAGACTATATGATCTCCCTATCTCTAAAGCAGGGTTTCTCAACTTCAACACAATTAACACATGGAGCTGGATCATTCTTTGTTGTAGGAGCACTGTAGGATGTTTAGCAGCATCGTTGGGCTCTACCAACGAGCTGCCAGTAACACCTCCCAATTATGACAATCCAAAATGTCCTCAAGGTGTCAAAATCATCTATTTGAGGACAACAGCTCTAAGAAAAAGGAAGCGCTCTTCTCTAGAATTCTCAGAACAAAAAAACAAAAAACAAAAAAAACATAAAACTTAAGCTATCACCATCATGGGAAGAGTGCTATTCTGAGTGTCAAACCAATGGAGGGAAATGCCGAAAAAGACCTACTGACACCGTCTGAACCCTTGGGTTCAGGTGCATGTAAAGCAAGGCCCTCACTATATTTCACTCATTGGAGCAAAAAATTCCCTCTTTTGCTTCAATTAGTTTTCATTTGGTTTCTCTCACTTGTAACTGAAGGAAATGAATGGGTATAGATAGCTTGTTTTATGCCAAAAAAATTGACCAAAATAAAAAAGGTGTTTGGGTTAATTTTAAACCCTGTCCTATGCTTTTCACAAAAACAGGCTATCAACTCTGGCTCCAGGGTCAAAAGCAATGAACTCTTCCACTGAAGTCCCAGAATCCCTTCCTTTGATGAACCTAAAAGCCTCCACATTGCACCTCCAGGAAGGCACACTGCATGCCTCCAGTCAGTGCATACAGATGGAAAGGGCCATCTACATATCACTGCACTTGTAGAGTTAATCTTCCTTTTTTCATATATATTTTGATTTTTTACAGAGAGAAAGGGAAAGGGAGAGAGAGCTAGAAACAGATGAGAGAGAAACATCGATCAGCCGCCTCCTGCACACTCCCTACTGGGGATGTGCCCGCAACCAAGATACATGCCCTTGACTGGAATTGAACCTGGGACCCTTGAGTCTGCAGGCTGACACTCTATCCACTGAGCCAAACCAGTTAGATCTAGTTACATCTTTCTTAAGAATTTCTTTCCTCTAGCAATCACTCCTTAAACTAGTTAGAACCTATTCAGTTAGCTAAAAAGGGGGAGAAAGAAAAGCTCTTTCTAGGTCACAGAATATTATTGCATTTTTAACTCTTCTAGGTTCCATTCCCTCCTCTTCTCTCAGACAAAACAGTAGAAATTTTGAAGTCCTAGAATCTTCCCAGATGTTGCCAGAAGCATTTTCTTCTCTAGGGAATACAAAGTGAACCAGCACTATTCTATGGAGTTAAGACATAAAAATCAGCAGTGTCTTTCAGTGAAAAAGAAAAACATGTTTTTGTTTAACACATTCTTTAAAACAAAGAATAAGAAATATTTGAATGAAGTACTCAACTTTTAAGTGCCAGCAGAATAAAGTCTGAAATAAAAGTATTTCTTGGTGCTTTGAGGGTTGGTTGTTTATCCAAACATTTTACTCCTCTTTTTTTTCCCCTTCTCTCATTACTACTTCTTCTTAATTGTTTAACATCTATATTCCATCCATCCAGTTCAAACTATGATACAACTCTTACAAGCCATATATTCACTAAACAGAAAAAGAATGTGTTGGGTGAGAAATTAAAACAATTAATTCCTGAAAGCTATCTTGCCACTAAAAAGCATCAGTTAGTCATTGGCTCAATGTCCTGAAACAAATCTGCAAATCTTCCTGGGTATAACCCCATCATTTCCACCCCTTCTGTTATTTAAATAGATGAAGGGGGTCTCCCCTGCCCCATCCCCTGGAAACTGAATCGCATCTTCTTCACTATTCAGAACCACTTTCTACTCTGGAATATTCCCTGAGTCGTCCCTCTCCTCTCTATTGGATACTTGCTTCTGCTTGTTCAAATCACACCCATTAACCAATGACTTAGGAGCTCTATCTGTATCAGAGGCTCATGTCTTTTCCTTGTACTGTCTTCTCAACCCTCTGCCACTGGGTTCCCCTCCCTCCTGTGCCAGAAAGTACTCTCCTAGCTATTACCAAGGACACTGTCTTCCTAATGCAATGTCACCTGGATTCATCATCCTTGACCTCTGTAGCATGACCTTGTCTGCTTCCTCCTACTTCTAAACATTCTTTCTCCTTGGCTTGTGCAACCCTCTCTCGGGATTCCACCTCTCTTGTCAATGGCTACACTCTCAAACATCCTTCTCAAGTTCTTCTACACCGTCCTAAAAAGCTGGTTGTTCCTCAGGACTCACCCTGAGCCACCCTGCCTTCTCCTACATTCTCTCTTTGGGCCGGTTTGCTATCCAATTACATGATGTCAATTCCTACTTATATGCTGTGTCCCAGGAATCTTCTCATTTCTCCAGCTATTCCCTGAAAAACACATAAAACACACACCCTACTGAATATGTCCATTGGATACCTGAAAAGCACCTCATTCTCAATATATTCAAAACCAAAAATGGCCGAAACCAGTTTAGCTGCCAAAACCAGTTTGGCTCGGTGGATAGAACATCAGCCTGTGGACTGAAAGGTCCCTGGTTCGATTCCGGTCAAGGGCATGTATCTTGGTTGTGGGTACATCCCCGGTGGGGGGGTGTGCAGGAGGCGGCTGATCAATGTCTCTCTCTCATTGATGTTTCTAGCTCTCTATCCCTCTCCCTTCCTCTGTGTAAAAAATCAATAAAATATATATTTTTTTTTTTAAAAATGTATCTCTCCCAGAAAACCTATTCTTCTGGCTGGACTACCTCAGTCATCACTCAGCAGCCTGAGACAGGGACTGAGGAATGATCTAGGCCCCCACATCCAATCACCTGCCAGAGCCTGCAGCCCCTAAATCCTGACTCCTCAAGTACCTGCCTCTCTGGCCACCAAAGTCTGGCCTAGGTGACTGACCTCCACTCCTCCTTTCCTCAAATCCATTCTCACAACTGCAGCCTAAGAAACTTTTCTAAAATATAATTCAAATGATGCCAATCCCCTGCTTAAAATGTTTCAATCACTTCCTGCTGTCCTCAGAATGAAGTCTGAAGTCTTTAACCTGCTTCCCCAGCCCTTCCCAGCACTGCCCCCACCCCCTCTGTAACAGGGTCCTTCCTTCTCTGCACTGGCTCCCTGCCCCACTCCCCAGCCCACCTAAGCTGTTCTTCCAGCTACAGTTCATGCTCCCTCTGGCCTCCTGGCCCCATTTCACTGTGCTTGGAGAATTCCTCTGTACCCTCAGCACAAAACGCTCCTATGACTTCCTTCTGGTTTCAGGTTAGAAGTTACTACTTCCTTGAAGTCTTCTTTGAACCCCTAATATAGTTAGTCCTGTTAACTATGGCCAACATCCTACTCTTAACTCCACAATGTGAATGACATTTACTTGTTTAACTGATCTTCTGTCTCTCCCATTCAAATTCTAACTTCTGCCAAGGCACAGGATCTCATTGCACTGTTAAACCTCTAGCAAGCAGTCCACAATAGGTGGAATTCAATGACCTGGGAATGACACATCTCGCCCATTGTTATAAATGACATTACTATACTGATGACAGAACAGATTTTTAACTGTTTCTACACCTAGCAAACACATATCGGGTTCCCAATGGTTCAGACTATTTTCCAAATGCTCCCCAAATAATTAACAACTTAATACTTGCCAACATTTAGGGAGATAAAATTAATACCCACATTTTACAGAAGAGGAAATCAAGGCACATAGAAATTAAGTAAATTACCCAAGGTCACATAGTATGTACATTTGACTTCAAAAACCTGTATTCCCTTTGACCTGCATTTCACAACAGAAAAGCAATACTGTGTGTCAGAATGGCAGAAGTACCATCTGCCAGATTCTCAAATAAAAGTAATGGCATGTCAGTAACACTCCATCCCCTTGTACTTTTTTTTGGCTTTGTCCCCATCAAGCAAAGATCTTCAGTAATATGCTGGATGACACTATTACAAATGTTTTCTCCTATTTAATAAATGAGAGGCCTATATTCAGCCCTGTGCCTCAAAATATTGTTAGCTCATGAGAGAAAAAGAATGTGTTCACAGACTATTTCTACTGTCACCATCAATAAAGCTTTAACTGTGTTCCAGTTCAACCAAGGAAGTCAGAATAGCATTCAAAGAACGAAGAAGGAAGAAGCAGCTCCTCCCCCTCGGCTTCCCAGTCCTCCCATGGGCCAAGCAGAGTTCTAAGATCTTGTAATACGCAACATGAAGTACAAATAACATCACCCCATGCAGTATCTTACTATCTCCATTTTACTAATAAAGGCACTGAGGGTTTAAGCAACTTGCTCAAGTCTACTACTGCTATTAAGTAGCAGAGTCAACTTTAGAGTCAGAGATAAAGGCATCCGTTTTTTGTGGGTATTTTTTCTTTTAGAGTATGAAGCATCCTGTATTCAGACCTGAGGTGACAGTACTTTGGCCAAACTGACTTCCTCAGCAACACGCCTCACCGTAACTCACTGCTGGATGGTGCTCTGGAAGGCAGACAGTGCCCCAGGGTGAACGAGGCAACAAGGAAGGAGAAATCACACTCAGCATTGAAATATTAAGTGGCACAGAATTAACCTCTTCCTCAGGAAACACGGGGAGGAAATTCAAGTTCAACCTGGGAAGCAGGCCTATCAGTGGTAGCAATGCAGGTGTCATTTCTGTGGACCTTGACGCTTAGAAAAGATGCCTGCCCTAAGAATGTAAAGCATCAGGGGTTTTTTCCGTGTGTTTGCCTGTCTGTTTAAAGAGGAGGATGTTAAAGCCCTCTCATTGCAAAAGCATCCCCTTGGCTAGTCTATAAATTATGCTCCTATAGTATTAGGATAATCAAGTAAAGCAGGCTGTGGTTCCTGTTTGCTTCGAGGCCTATCGCTAAATGCCGACCAATCCCTGTCTAAAAATCACGTTCATCTGACCTAACTAGACTGACTGACAGTGCTTAATGGGTAGTTTGTTTATGAATACAAACATCATTTTTTTCTCTACCTATTATTATTGGAAGACTAATTTCAATAAAGTATAAAGGCTTTTTAAAGGTTTTTTTTTTGTTCTTGAGTCAGACCAATTATTTCTTACAGTCCTAAAATTTACTCTCGCTTGCTCTGATGATCTATGCTAAGTTTTATAACTCAAAAATATTTTTTTAAAAAATTTCCTAAATGTCTTCAAAATTCAGATTGCTGTCAAAGCTAGTGTTTGAAATTTTATGAAATTAATTACAAGAAGGCTTTCATACTGAGGAAATTCTCCAAATATATTGTTTCATAATCAAAAAATGATTGAAATATAAGGTACATCATTGAACTCGTGTTATTTACAGAACATCAATCAACAAAATCTTTTTAAATGCCAGTTGTAAGAAAAAAGTTTCACCTAAATTAAACAGAGCCACAGCAGCCACATGGATAAGTCTCACAATTATGATGTTGAGGGGAAAAAAAGTTGCAAAACACATAGCATGAAACCACTATATAAAATCTAAAAACATGGAAAATGTACCATTCTTTAGGAATGTGTTCAGATGAATTAAAATGCCTAAGAATAGTAAACATCAGATTTGAGGCAGCTGTAACTGGAGAAGCTTTCATTTCTTAAATTGAGAGGCAAATACAAAGATGTTTATAATGAGTTTCTTAATATCTTTTCATATTACTAAAACATCTCACAAACTTTTAAAGTAAAAAAGCCTAATACTAAAGTATGAGAACAAAATTAAAATTTACTAAAGAGTAAGATGCATATTGAGGAGGAAAGAAGGTCTAAAGAAGGGCAGAGGTAGATGTAAGAGAGAGACTCAGGAGAAGGAAGTTTTTTGTTGTTTTTTTTTTTTTTTGGTGTTTTGTTGTTTTTTTAAGTGAGTGGTCCTAAACCAACCCAGTCTCTGACGTCAATACTATACAAGCTAGCCATCAGTTTTATTTACAATAATCATCTTAGAGAGCCTTAAAATTCATATTTTAAATCATGGTCATTGTGCTAAGATTATAAGAACAGTCTCCTAACTTGATCATGAAATGTACACACATTCCTGATAACCAGGATTTATCATCATAACTTCCCTTAACAGAAGACCGCAGTTACACCTCTTTATAGACACAGCTTATAACTGTGGTTAAGTTGGAGTCAGGCAAATGTGGGTTCACATTCCAGCTCCACCACTGACAAATTTAGTGATCTGGACAAGCTATTAACATTTCTAAATTCGGTATCTTAATCTCCAAAACGGGATAAATAATAACATACTTCACTAAGTCTTCATGCTAAATAATATAATGCCTGCCCTGAATTTAACACAAAGTAAAGCAAATAGTAAATGCTTAATAAAAGTTAGCTACTGTTATTAAGTATAATATAAAACCCCCTTCAGATGCAATTTGGAATCACCTATGTGTCTCTGGAATGGAATTTCACTGACAGGAAACTAGTAAAATATCCAAGATACCCTTAATCAGATTTGTAATCTAGAAATGTCTAAACACTGTTCTACAAATCCTGAGATAAAGCCAACTTTTCTTAAAACAAGATGTATAAAGCCAAAGGCAATTCAAGACAACACAGAAATCTCAAATATTTTCTAACTTATATTTCTAACATCAAACTGAAATAGCAACAAAAGACGGCATATATTATTAACTGTGGGCAAATGTAAACAGTTTATCTATTCCTGCCACATAAGCAATCTCTTAAAGCATGATTTATAGCAACTTGCAGACTACACAATATTTTTATTTTGGCATCTCTTATGATGCCAAAAAACGAAATCATAAGGTGATATGCGGCTATTAGAGTCACAGAGGTTTCAAACCCTTAGGAAATTTGTCCCGGGGACTTGAATGACTCTTTTGCAGAGAACAGGATTACCTAATAGCTCTTCAGAATAACCACTACTCTTACAGATGCCTTCTTTTTCTCGTTGTGAATTTCCCACAGCAAGCACAAGCACTGTCCACTAATTTTTTAGGGTTTTCTGCATGTTAAACACTAAAGTTAATATCTTTCCAAAGTACCACTGTAATGGTTAAGCCCCTAAAGGCTCCAGCATTGATGGTGTCATCTCAAGACCTTGAGCAGAGATCTCCTGGTCATCTCCACTCTTCTTCACCATCCCCTGGAAGAGAGGACATGATCCAGCTCCTGCTGCTAATTGGGTGAGTCTCCGCTGCAGGCAGCCCACTTGATTGACAACAGCCTTAGTGACACCTTCTATTTCATCTTCAAATCTTTGTGAATCAGAAATAAATTCTGGGAACTATTTTTCCCAAATGCCACTTAGCTTTGGTCTATCAACTTAACCTTCAAGATTTTCCAGCATCCTGAACTACATTCAAACCTTGGAAGCTTTTCCATAGTTTGACAAGTTTGTCTAGCTCCTTGGTCACTGGTAAGGGTGATTTAGACAAATATACTATTAGGGTAAATAAGCACTAAAAGGTTAAATATTAGTCTCTGGGCCACAGCAGTGATTTCTCAAGCAAGAAAGCCTTCATATTAAAACACATACCACAATTAAGATAATGCATCACAATGGTTTAATATTTCAGTACTTACACATATTAACTCATTTAACCCTTGATGGTAGAAAGAATTATAATCTCTGTTTTACAGATGACAACATCGATACTAAAAAGCTAAGCACCCTGACCTCAGTTCCGTTGTTAGTGAGTGGTTGAGCTATGCTTCGGACTCAGACAAACTAATACCTCAGTCTATGATCTTAATCTTCTACATCATTCTGTCTCATCAGCTCCTTTAAAGATTAAACATGCCTTGGCCAGCATATGGCCAAGTGGTTGGAGTGTCGACCCTTGGACAAAAGGGTCTCGGGTTCCATTACTAGTCAAGGGCATGTACCTGGGTTGCAGGTTCCATCCTGGCCCTGGTCAGGGAGCATGTGGGAGGCAACCAATCCATGTGTCTCTTTCATATCAAGGTTTTTGTTTCTTCCTCTCTCGCGCTCTCTCTCTCTCTCTCTCTCTCTCTCTCTCTCTCTCCACTCTCTCTTTAATAAAATGGCTCCACTGGCCTTACCAGATTTGGCTCAGTGGATAGAGTATCAGCCTGCGGACTGAAAGGTCCTGGGTTTGATTCCAGTCAAGGGTACATGCCTGGGTTTCGGGCTCCATCCCCAGTAGGGAGTGTATAGGAGGTAGCCGATCAATGATTCTCTCTTATCATTGATGTTTCTATTTCTCTCTGCCTCATTCTTCCTCTCTGAAATAAACATATATTTTTTTTCTTTTTCTTTTTTTGTTTTTTTGTTGTTGTTGTTGTTTTTTGTTGTTTGTTATTAATGGCTCCATTGGTTGGTCATTGTCCTGTGCATGGAAAGGTTGCTGGTTCGATTAACAGTCAGAGCTCATGCTGGGATTGGGGCTCAATCCCCAGTAGGGATGTGCAGGAGGCAGCTAATCATTGTTTCACTCTCATATCAATGTTTCTCTCTCTTTCTCCCTTCCTCTCTCTCTAAAAATAAAAATTAAAGAAACTTATTTAAATATCTTCTTCTTCTGAAAGTCAATGTTGCTCCCTAGTCTCCCACACACACGCTCCAAAAGAAAATTAAGCAAAAAGGAGGTGGTCATAGAAACCTGAGCAATTGGGGGAAGGGGGTGGAGGGGGAGGCAATGTGTCAGAGAGACCCAGAGGACATCACTAACTGACCAGTAAAAAATATAAACATGGTCTCAGTTGCTGGAGGGCTTTAAATGAGAATACTCTAAATGGATTCAGGAACCACCTGCATTTGATAGCAATTATTTTTACAGCAAGTCTACATTCAAGTATAAGACTAGCCCCCTGTAGTAAAACCCCCAGCGAAAGTTTCAGACTTATTCCAGGAGATGGATGCCCTAAAGTGTGGAGGAGGGTGGTGGCAGTGGGAGGGGTGTCCATGTGATTTCTTGAGGCAAAGAATATATATGAATATCCTTTCCCACTCAGAGAAAAATTCTAAATAGCATTTTATTTCTACACCTCTCTAAATTCTACTTATAGGAGCAGCAGTGCAAAATTTCCAATTACACCACTCCATCAAAATTAGGGTGCTAAACAATTTGCAATAGCTAAGAATTGGAAACAGCCTAAGTGCAGATAAATGGATTAAAAACCTGTGTTACCTCTACACAATTGTATACTAGGCTGCTGTAAAAAAGAAGGAATTCTAATCATTTGCAACAGCATGGATGGACCTGAAGAACATTATGCTAAGCAAAAAAAAAGCCAGTTGGGGAAATATAAATATCACATGATCTCACTCATTTGTGGAATATAATGAACAAAAATAGATCCAGAGTCATGGAAGCATCGGACAGACTGTCCAACCTCAGGGGGAAGGCAGGGGAGGGAGGGGGCTAAGGATGTGTATGCATGCATATAAGCATAACCCATGGACACAGACAGTAGGGGGGTGAGGGCAGGTACTGGGTGATGGAATGGCCAGGGAGAGGTCAATGGGAAAAAAAAGAGACTTATGTAATACTTAAACAATTAATTTTAAAAAAAAATGAGGGTGCTAAGTAGAAGAAAATCCAAATGAAACTGGTTTATGCCATTCAACAAGATATCCATAGGTGGGCTTCCCTGAAGACAATTAATAATCTGAGACAATTCATGGCTCCCACAGTGGCATCAAAAATCAGACTCGGTTACCTCTCTGCTCCATAGTCCTTGCTTTGGCTTCACTCACGGTCCCAGGATGGTGGCCGAGACTCTAGACCAGTGGTCGGCAAACTCAATAGTCAACAGAGCCAAATATCAACAGTACAACGACTGAAATTTCTTTTGAGCCAAAACTCCTGCGCATGGGCCACGAAGTTTCATTCGCACTGTACATGCGCACCCACACATAGTATTTTGTGGAAGAGCCACACTCAAGGGGCCAAAGAGCCACACTCAAGGGGCCAAAGAGCCCCATGTGGCTCAAGAGCCGCATTTTGCCAACCACTGCTCTAGACAATACAACCAGACACCACAGAAAAGTGAAGAACCCTTTCTTTTTTAAATTTTTAAATATATTTTATTGATTTTTTATAGAGAAGAAGGGAGAGGGACAGAGTTATAAACATCGATGAGCAAGAAACATCTATCAGCTGCTTCCTGCACACCCCCACTGGGTATGTGCCCACAACCAAGGTACATGCCCTTGACCAGAATCAAACCCAGGAACCCTCAGTCCACAGGCCCACACTCTATCCACTGAGCCAACCCAGTTAGGGCAAGTACTCTTTTTATGAGACGTCTCACACAAAAGGCAATCTTTCCCAAAGTCTCCAACAGACTTTCCCCCATGTCTCACTGGCCAGAAACTTAGCTACCTCCTCACTTTCAAACCAGTTACTAGCCTAGAAAGTAGGTTTACCACACCTGAGTTCAGTGATTCTCAACCCTGACTGCAGGTCTTTTTTTATAGTGTCCCATGTGATTCTAAAGGTCAGCCATGATTGAGAACCACTGAGTTACTAATCAGAATTAGCCCTAACCACTTTCCCCTGAGTCATTTGGGGAAAGGTATAGATCCCCGCACAAAATTTGGATTGTCAGCCAGCCGAGACCGGTTTGGCTCAGTGGATAGAGCGTCGGCTTGCGGACTGAAAGGTCCCAGGTTCGATTCTGGTCGGGGGCATGTACCTTGCTTGCAGGCACATCTCCACTATGGGGCGTGCGGGAGGCGGCTGATCGATGTCTCTCTCTCATCAATGTTTCTGCCTTTCTATCTCTCTCCCTTCCTCTCTGTAAAAAATCAATAAAATATTTTTTAAAAAAATTTGGATTGTCAGAGAGAGAAAAAATGTTGTCTGGGCAAACAACAGAATCTACACAACCACTTAACATCTGTGCTTTCTTTTTTTTAATTTTATTTTATTGTTTAAAGTACTACAAATAGTAGTACGTCTTTTTTTTCCCCACTGACCTTCCCCTGTTTCTACCCCCACCCCCTGCACATACATACACATACACAACACACACACACACACACACACACACACACACACACATATTCCCCCACCCCGTGTCTTGTGTCCATTGGCTATGCTTAACATCTGTGTTTTCAATGCACTTTCACACCATTTTAGTCAATCCTCAAGGCTTTCTGCAGCAGTCCCATTTTACAAATAAGGAAACCGGGTTTATGAAGTGAAATTCTTTTAAGTCTTCTAAATTTCCCTATGTTTCGATGCAGCAGCAATGAAATTTTTCCAAAAGGAATTACCACATGAACCATTTCTTGGAAACAATAAACAGAAAGAGAGCAAAAGAGTTTTTATGTTGTCCTGAGGAAAACAAGGCAAAATTATTAAAATAGCAAAGCCTAAAGAAGTATTAAAACCAAGACTTGGAAGACTTAAATTCTAGTCCTGGCTGCCACTAACATTCTTCCCATATCTGTGATAACAGCAGACTCACATATGAGGGCCCCTCCAGCTTTTCTCCCTCCCTCCCTTCCTTCTCTCTCTCTCTCTCTCTCTCTCTCTCTCTCTCTCTCTCTCTCACACACACACACACAACTAGACAATCTAAGTTTAATAAAGAGCATTTTATATAGCCATGTAAGTGCTTAATAACTAAGAATTGTTTTAAAAGTATGTATTTTGGGTCCTGGCCACTGGGCTCAGTTGTTTGGAAAGTCATCCCATGCATGGATGAGGTTGCAGTTAGATTCCCGGTTAGGGCACATACTCAGGATTTGGGTTCCAATCCTGGTCAAGGCGAATACGAGAGTCAACAATCCATCAACGATTTCTATCTCCCATAGCTTTTTTTCTCTTTCTTCTCTCTCTCTCTCTCTCTCTCTCTCTCTCTCTCCCTCCCTCCCTCCCTCCGTCTTCCCCCCTCTCTCCCTCCTTCCCTCTCTCCCTCTCTCTCTCATCAATAAATATATCATAGGAAAAGAATAAAAAATAAAATAATAAAAATACGTATTTCCCTCCAGCATAAAATATATCCTCTCAAGAATGCCTAACATAAAACTTATGAAAAAAGTATATATGGCTTATGGCTGTTTCTGGCAAATATGCCACACATTTCTACAGATCACAAGTATCTAAACTATATAGTTTAAACTTCATTGAAAGAGGGGAGGGGAGAGGAGGGAAAAATAAAGGACTGAAAACCGTTTAAAAAAGATTCCAATCAATGATCTCCACTCTACAAAGTATCCTAGACTCTTGTCTCTAGAGCTCCTTCCTACCCTCACTGTTATCTCCAGTCCACCCAGATGTCACATACGACCGACCTCTCAGCAATCTCTTTCCCACTATGTCCAGCTTCTGCTGAAAAACCTTCAGCCATTCTCCACAGGATATCAAGTCCCCATTCCCTATCTCGCTTTTATGGACCACCATAATCAGAAACTGACCTTTCTATTCATCCCATTCTACTACCCAAAATGAAATCTTTATTCCAACCAAACCGGTCTCCCCATAGTCCTCAGACACT
The DNA here is from genome assembly GCA_011751065.1 of Lasiurus cinereus. NCBI lineage: Eukaryota > Metazoa > Chordata > Mammalia > Chiroptera > Vespertilionidae > Lasiurus > Lasiurus cinereus. The sequence continues at coordinate 27,394,400 of JAAGEH010000293.1, read as the reverse complement.
GTTGGTATTCTGGTTTCTTCTCAGCGGTTTTCAATCTGACAAGGTGCTATTCCTTACGTAAAACACCAATGAGTTCCCAAAGTTCCAGCAAACCTTCTCCAACCTACAAGGAATTCCTGGCAAAATCAGAATACTGACTTGTCACTGAATTGTTAACTTTCTACCATGTGTGTCTGTGTATCCTTTGTTTCTTCAAGAACTTAGCACAATACAGAGAGGACATGTCCCCTAGTTTAAACTTTATTCAACTCAAGGACAATAAACTCAATTATCTCTTTTTTTATCTCAATCCCAATATTTGTTTTAGGTGCTAAGTATTTTCTGATTGCTACATAACTGAACCCAGCAGTCAATCTTCAAGTCCCACAGAACCCCCTCCAATATCTTTACACATTTGTGGAATATTCAAAGCATCAAGACCTCACAATTACATAAACCTAACAAGTATTTAGTGCCTGCAGGAGGCATCTTACAGGGCAATTAAAAACAGAAATCACTTAAACATACAATTCTGAAAATGCACACAAAAAAATCCACGTTTGCAAAAACAATGTGAACACCTTAAAATATAAGCAGTCTGTCCCAGTTGATTGTTATTTCTTGCTGCAGCTCTTCCCTCTGCCTCATGTCCTTCCTGGACTTCTTGACTCTCAGATGTTATGGAAAGGCCCAACTAATTAGGCAAATGATTGACCTAGGCTGCAATTTCAAATTAACTAATCAAGCAATTTCCAAACAGTGCAGAACCTTACTAATGTCTCTTATAAGTAGGACAAGAGAAACTGGACACAAAAGAATTAAGTGACCTGCCCAACTGTCATGTAACCAGGCCTTAACAGTGAGGGGTGATTAACTCAGACGCCCTGACTTAAGTCCGGTGCTCTTAATCTTCTATAGGAGCTAGCAGTAAAGTTTAAGGAGCAAGCTGGATAAAGGCAGTGTCTTTCCTAACTTGACAAAAGCTTGCAAGGGAAAGCTGTGTTCTGATCATCTTCTGAGAAAGAATTTAAGTTAATTAAACATGATAAGAAAAAGGGTACTTTCTGGTTGCTCTCTTAAGCATGATTACAAATTATATTTCTTATGGTTAAGGACAGGGATTAGAAAGAATACAAGCAATACCTATTCACAGATTCACCAAAGCCTACATTCTGGGGAGGAAGGCTGACAGCTGCCCTCCCCCCACTTCCCAGATGCACTAGCTGCTGCTGCTGGAACACACCAGGCATGTGTCCTGCTTGGCAGAAGAGCTAACATGCAGGCACATAAATAGCTTTCTACCAGTGGCCAAACTGGCTTTGCCATCTGTCTCTCTGCACACCAAAGCCTCTCTCCTCAGCTCCCTAGCTCCTGAGGGAACTGCTACAGCCAGTGAGGGAAGGTACGCGCCCCTAGCCAGGGACACTGGTTAACGCCAGGCTTCATGATCACTGTGTGTGTGCCCTTCGCCTGGCTTCTGCCTTTCCACACTCACTCCTCCGTATTTTCAGTCCCTCCCTACTTCCCACCCATACCCACTGCCATGGATACTGGAGAGCCATCAACCAAATAAGCCCACTTAGTCACATCTCCCAAACAAAATGATTCCCAGTCCTTATTTTACAACATCACGGAGGTCATAGAACCAAAAGGGAACCTTGGGACATTATCCAAAGCAGCTTCCAAAATTACAAGGATGGCTCGCTAAATTCTTCTCATTAAACTTTATTCCAACTTATTCATTAGATGGATATTTACTGTTCCAGGCACTGTGCTGGGGACTTGAGACAGTTTGTTCAGTATGTTTAATCTTCCTTAATGCGAAGGGGAGGAGACGGCGACATGGGTTATTTTTCATAGAGGTGGTGGCTACAAACATACAAAGGTCCAACTGCCAAGGCTGGAAATCACTGAATTGAGAAACCAGGGAAGAGATAAAGACCCTAACACAGATTTGCAAGTCCGGATAACTGCCCCCAGCCCTGTCTGCTGTATGAGCAGGGTCATTTTAAGACAGAACAGGGAGCACCAGAGGCATCCTCAGAACAGGCTACGGGTTACAGGTGTGGTCAAGTCTGCCCAGGTTCTCACCGTAGTTACTGCCTCCCCATTATCAGCAGCCTCACCAATTCAGTGTTCCAGCACGAATTTCGGCCCGCCTTCCTCCTAGAAAGGCTCCTCTCAGATACTCAGACAGACATAAATAAATACGCATACACCCCATTTCTTCTGTGACCACGTCACTTACAAGTCTCCCAAGACAGAGAAAAGCCCTGCTCAGTGTGGTTCAGTGGTTGAGCGTGGACACCCATGAACCAGGAGGTCATGGTTGGGATTCCCAATCAGGGCACGTGAGGCGCTTGTGGGTTCGATTCCCAGGAGGAGGCGTGCAGGAGGCAGCCCATCAAAGATTCTCTCTCATCACTGATGTTTTTCTCTCTCTCCCTCTCCCTTCCTAGATAGAGGGGAACCAGGAAGGAAAGCGTTCAGCTGGACCGAGGTGGAATTCCCTATTTGCAGGCAGCGCTGCCTGGGATCGGAGGGCAGGCAGGCTGGCTGGGTGCTCCAGCCTTACAAGCCCATCAGTGCCCCGCTCCTCGGCGCAGTCGGGAAGGAATGCGCGGAAAGCAGCTCAACGCCAGGCAGACTTTCTGGCTTTAGCCCCGGGAAGGACCCGAGACTGTCCGGGGGAGGATGAGAAATTGACAAAAGGAAGGGTGCAATTCAACACCCACCAGGCTTTCAAAGAACCCTCTGGGAGTTTCTTTTGAAAGATCACCAAACTAGTAGAACGGTTGGTTTCTGTTTTGTAGGAGACAGTGAGCCTGTAGGAGGCTGTGAGCAGACTTGAAGGTGCATTAAAACTTGCTCTGGGGCAGCCAGTCGGGCGGCGAACGCAGGCACCGAGGGACGCCCGTCTGGGGGGGGAGGCGGGCTCCCGGGCGAGCCGAGCCTCTCTCACGCAGGGCTCCTTGGCCCTGGCTCCTTCGAAAAGGGGTCGGAGCGGGAAAGGGGACTTGCGACCGGCTGCCGGGGAGCCGGGGAGAAAAGACCCCAGGCCCTCGCGATCCGACTGAACCTCCAAAGTCCCCTGGTCGCTGGCCTCGGGCAGGAGCCCGCCCGCCTCCCCCGGCGGGAGAGAGAGAGAGAGAGGCTCCTCCCGGCGGCCCCGCCGCGCCGCCGCCCACCCGCGCCCAGGTCCCCGCTTACTTTTGGTCGCCGCGATGAGGTTCTTCCCGTCCTTGATGAGCTCTTTGATGAACTTGTTGGTCCTCTCGAGCTCCACTTCGTGGGCGCGAACCCTCTCCCTGAACCACGGGCTGTCGAGGTAGCAGTCGCTGAATTCCAGGGGCTGCAGCCCCATGACTGCCGCCGCGGTCCGCGCGCCCCGCCGGCCAACGAAACGCCCGCCCGGCGCCCGCGCGTCCGCCCGCCCGCCCGCGGCGCGCTACCGCCCGAGCCCTGCCTGGGGCCGCGGCCCGGCCAGGTGGGGGGCCGTGCGGGCAGGAAGTCCCGGAGGAGCTAGCAGCGTGGGGCGCGAAGCGAGCGCCGCGCCGACATGTCCCTGGGAGCCAAGTCCGGACGCCGGGAGGACTGCGCGCCCCGCTCCCGGCCGCCCCGCCGCAGCGCCCGCGCCCGCGGCCCCGCCCCATGCGGCCCCCGCGCCCCACACCCGCCCCGAGGCCAGAGGCCGCCCCGCCCCGGGCGCCTCCCCGGCCCGCCCCGCTCGCCCCCTGGTTTTTCCCCCGCCTTCTTTCTTCCTCTCCTCCACTCCCTTCCCTCCCTTTCCCCGGACGCCTCTTCCTTCTCTTCCCCACGCGCCGCGGCCCCTCCTCTTCCTTCCGAGGCTCCCCCGCTCCAGAGTTGGTCTCCTACACACACACACACCCTCCCCGGCGCGCGTGCCGCTCCCCTTCTCTTCGGCTCCCCGATTTGGGGTGACTCTCTGTAGGCTCCCCGAAGCAGGGGAACTGGACCGGGTCAGGGAAGGGGGTGTCTGAATAGCTGTCTCTAATCCTCGGCCGACGTAATTCAGAGGTCTGGGCAGGCCAGGGGAAAGGATGAGCTCCTTTCATTCACCCTGGACCGGGCCTCCGCTGTAAATGAACGCCGGGCTCTCTTTTCCTTATTCGCCTTCCTCCTGCGCTGCACTGCGTGTCAACGCTCCGCTTTGCCATGGAAAGCCTTCCCTGAAACAAAACCAATGGTTCGGTAGAGTAACTTTTTAAAATGACAACAATTTATTACCCGCTTGTTATGGGCCAGGCACACCCTAGGAGCTCTGCATACATGATTTTACAAGCTCACAACGCGTGTTTACCTCGGCAGCTTACTAATGATGGAAACATTAACAAGAAACTTAAGTGGTTGTTTCAAAGCTTTCAGTCTGGGAGCTGGGTAAGTAAGAATCTGTTTGGACAACGTGTTGGAGGAGTGTGACCCTCGGGGAGCAAGTTAAATAAGCCTCCTCCGCAATAAAGCTCTTTTGTTACAAAACATCCCGGTGCCTAACCCAAAGATAAACAGATAAACATTATAACTTTAATGTCCATCCGCCAAAGAGCTCAGAATGTTGTACAAATAACTTTTAGGTGTTGAAAACTGCGGTCCCCTACTGAAATCAGCAGGGTGGCTGGAGGCTACGGAGAAGAAAATAAAGGAGGTAAATAAAGGGGGAAAAGGACACTCAAGAATAGAAGGGATGTAAACAAACAGTGAGGGCCTTGCAAAACAGTCAAACACAGGCAGTCAATCTTCTGGGCAAAAAACCTAAACTTTTCCTCATAAGGAAAAGCTGTTGACACTTCCTCAAAGTGTTAGAATTGGGTAGAGATACCCAAGAGAGAGGAAAATACACATCCATACAAATCCTTGTTTTTAGTAGCATTCTTCACAATAGCCAAAAAGTGGAATCAACCCAAATGTCCATTAGCTTATGAGCAGATGAACAAAATGTATGTATCCATACAATGGAATATTAATCTACTATAAAAAAGAATGAAGTACAGCTGCGTGTTACAACATTATGAACCTAAAAACATGTTGCTAAGTGAAAGAAACCAGTCACAAAAGACCACATATATTATTCAATATAAAATGTCCAGAACAGGGAAATCTATAGAAAGTAGATTAGTTGCCGAAACCGGTTTGGCTCAGTGGATAGAGCGTCGGCTTGTTGACTGAAAGGTCCCAGGTTCGATTCTGGTCAAGGGCATGTACCTTGGTTGCAGGCGCATCCCCAGTATGGGGTGTGCAAGAGGCAGTTGATCGATGTCTCTGGCATCAATGTTTCTAACTCTCTGTCCTTCTCCCTTGCTCTCTATAAAAAATCAATAAAATATATTTTTTAAAAAAAAGAAAGATTAGTGGTTGCCACGGGCTGGAGGGTGTCATAGGGATAGAGTAGGAGGTCTCTTTTGAGGATGATGAAAATAATTCAAACTTAGATTTTGGTAATGGTTGTACAACTCTGTAAATATACTAGATATACCCATTACTTTTACACTTTAAATGGATCAATCTTTTTGGTATGTGAAATCTCTCAATTTAAAAAGAGGGGCTGCTTCAGAACTGCCTCTCCTTCCTTACCACTTTCCAAGTCCCAGCCACAAAAACCCTGGTTCATTCAATGTGGTTGATTCTTTAGATATTGGGACCAAACTAGTTGTTTAAAATAATTTCATAACATTACAAAAAAAGTGTTATTATGTGCCTTTACACACACAAAGTTCACACACACATGCACCTCAAACAGCAGGTCGATATGAACCTTAATTTAATACTAAATAAGTCTATTGTAATTGACAAGAGTGGGAGGGCCTAATTAGTTCTGTTTTATTCAATTATACCTTGTGCTGTGCCTGGTAGAGATTACCAGTAACTGTGGAATAAATGAGAGAAGTATGACCAAGTGAAGAGAAACCTTATGGTACAGTGGAATGATAGAAATTTAAGAGCTCCAAGTCAGTTTCACTATTCAATAGTTGTATGATCTTGGCTAAAATCCATTTTCTCTCCATCTCAGGCTTGCCGTACATGTAATGGAGATTGCAGCTGGAGGCTATTTGAGAAGATTTAATGAAGCTGATTGTAAAGCACCTGTGATAAATTATGATGCTGAAGATGAGAAGAAGAAGGTTGAGGGAGAGGGAAAGGAGAAAGAGATGGAAATTACATACTATCAGTATGGAAAAGATTGGGGGCAGGGCTACCTCCCCCTGAAATCACAACATTAAACTATGTAAGACAGAATTCAAGGATGGTGATTACAAAAGCAGATGCTACTGAGTGCCCAGGTCTCATCTTTGGTTCATTAATTCATTCATTCTTCCCAAAAATGTCTGTAAGTTTCTATATATGTTAAGCACCATACAGGGTGCTGGTGATACAGCAGTATACAGAAGAGTGTCTGTCTTCCCTGAGAGGGAGATTGACATTCTATCCCCCAAAACCACACAAATATACATATATATATCCTATATAATAAACACACACACACACATATATATATATCCTATATAATAAAAACCTAATATGTTAAGTGTCTGGCCATCCAATTGGCTGTTCAACCAATCAAAGCATAATATGCTAATGATATGCTAAGGCCACTCAACCACTCTTTATGATGTGCACTGACCACCAGAGGGCAGATGGTCCAACCAGTAGGTTAGCTTGCTGCTGGGGTAAGGCCAATCAGGACTAAGCGAATTGGGCCAGACACACCCTGGAGCCCTCCCTCGGTCCCTTGCAGGCTGACCAACTTCCCATGTCCCTCCCCAGCCCCGATCATGTACTGGTGGGGGTCTCTCAGCCTGGCCTGCACCCTCTCAGAATTCAGGACACCTTGGGGGATGTTGGAGAGCCGGTTTCCGCCCAATGGCAGAATGACTGGTTGCTATAACACACTCTGACCACCAGAGGGCAGACGCTCAATGCAGGGGCTTCCCCCTGGTGGACAGTGTGCTCCCGCAGCGGGAGTGCCACTCAGCCAGAAACCAGGCTCATGACTGGTGGGAGCCTCTTTTGCCTCCGCAGCAGCACTAAGCATGTCCAACTGACAGTTTAGGCCCAGTAGTGGGCCTAAGCCATCAGTTGGACATCCCCCAGGGACCCTCAGACTGCGAGAGGGTGCAGGCCCAGCTGAGGGACCCCCCCCCATGAGTACAGGAATTTCATGCACTAGGCCTCTAATATATATATATATATTTAAACAGTGGCCAGGTGCATGAATTTGTGCACATTGAAAGGAAATTAATTAGAAGAAATATTTTAATATCAATATCTTCCCTTTCTCTATAATAAAAGTGTCAACCAAATTCACAATAATGACAGATCGAAACACACGCCTGCAATTGGCACCAGTGAGAGCTTTATATGTATTGAGCATGCACGCGTCAACTTAGCCTTTTATAGATATAGAATAAATTTGTTTAATTAGACCTGATTTCTGATTTAGCTAAACTTTTTCCAGCTCAGTGAAGTGCCCCAATTTCTCTTTCAGGTAATTATCAGCAACACAGTAATATATATCAACATGAAGCAGATTATTATTGTAGAACACACAGGGAAAACAAAGGGTAAAATATTTAACTGTAGCAGTGTTTGACTATATTCTGCACAATGAGAAAACCTGAAGTCATTTTCAAGGTCCACCGCTTCTTATTTCTTTTCAGTCAGGTCAAGTTTCTAAGCTTTCTAAATCTCCGTTTTCTGGCTAATGAAAAGAAAATAGGATTCCACCGAGTCTCCTATCCCTACACTAGGACTTCTGTGAGGATCAAATGAATTGAGGCACGGGAAAATGCTTCACAGACATTTGTTTGCAGTGTAAAATGTTGGCACCTGGCTATAAAGCAAGCCATGTTCCTGGGCTGAAGAAACTCCAAGGAGGCTAGTTGCTAGGTAGAGGAAGCTGGGAAATGCTATATGACATCATTACCTGGACAGACATGTAACATTTGATATAGAGAGATGCCATGCAGTTAATGTAAGGGGTATTTAAGAGATTATAATTGGGAGTGGGGTCAAGGAAGTCATTTCATCAGTGACCAGAAGAATCAACAGGAGTTGACCATTAAATAGGGGATGTGAGCAGAGTAACCCAAACAGGGAACCAGCCTGTAAAGCCCCCTGGTATGGGAAAGAGTCTACTATATTGAAGATACTAAAAGAGAAGGTAGGATTCAGATCTTGCAAAGCTTCTAGGCCATATTTAGAATTCTGGTTGTATCATATGCTATCAGGGGGCTTTATTGGGTTTCTAGCTTCGTGGTAGTGTGATCTAGTTTGCAATTTCTAACTGCTTTGTGGAGAATGGGAATCCAGAAGTAAGTCTTTGGAGTTATCTTGGCAAAAAATGATACGTATAGCTTTACCTTCCAAGTGACAGTAGAGAAAGAAAAATAAGCAGATCACAATATATTCTAGAGGGAGATCCTGGGACCTGACAGTGGCCTTGATATAGAAATGAAGAAGGTATCAAAGATGGGTCCAAGCCGACCTATAAACCAGGAGGTCATGGTTGGATTCTTCATCAGGGTACATGCCCAAGTTGCAGGCTCGATTCCCTGCAGGGAGTGTGTGGGAGGCAGCCAATCAATGATTATCTCTTATCATTGATGTTTCTCTCTCTCTCTCTCTCTCCTTACCCCTTCCTCTCTGAAATATATATTAAAATATATTTTTTAAAAATCCTTCTGGCATGATAAGTTAGATAGATGGATATGAACTTAAGTGAATATTTACTGAAAGGAAAATATGGGATAAGAATTTGATGTGGTGGTGGAAGTGACAGAGATGGACAAAATGAGTTTCAGTTTCACCTAAGTCTGGGGTGCCTGGAAGACATTCAACTATGTATGTCAGGTTTGCATGTTTACGCTTTGCTTAATGCCTCAATATGTTAAAGATTCAAATCAATGAAAGTTGGTCAGCTTTCAGTCCAGATAAAATAAAGGTTAACTCAGATGAAACCTTCCCTTTCTATAGGTTCCGCTACATGTAATATTGTCTTTCCCTGATGAGTCACATAGTTGCTATCTGTGAAGTAAAAAATGTGGGTTCTCCTGAATCTCTGGGTATACAGTACTTCAAAGCTATGAATCAATTAGAATAAGATTCAGACACATGATAACAGAAAATCCAAGATAATAGCGCTTTAACCCATAAGGTTCCCTCTTTCATGGTAGTGTGGAGAATGGGAATCCACAAGTCAATCATCTAGTATGATTCCAAGGCCCCAGGGAAGCCCCAGCTTCCATCCTCGATGTCACCTCATGATACACAATAGTGGTAGAGCTCGTTCTGTGAAGGAGGAAGGAAAATGATAAAAGGGGCCCCTCTCAGCTGAGTCAGCGCTTTCCTCAGCCTTTCCTGCAGGTCTTAGACAATTTTGGTCTTTATCTCATTTGCCAGAACTTAAGTCTTATGGTAACACTTCACTGCAAGAAAAAATGGAAAATGTGGTTCTTTGTCCAGGTATACTGCCACCCTAAAAAAAAAAACCTAAACTTTATTACCAGGAGAAAAAGGACAACAGATTTTGAACAGGAACTTAACAGTCTCTGCTGCAGGCAGAGTGAGAGAGGAGCATAAATTATAGCTGTGGCAAAACACGAATTATATAAAGAAATTTAAGAAAAATCTTTAGGCCCTGGCTGATTTGGCTCAGTAGATAGAGCCTCAGCCCTGCGAACTGAAAGGTCCCGGTTTCTATTCCAGTCAAGGGCACATGCCCAGGTTGTGGGCTCAATTCCCAGTGGGGGACTTGCAGGAGGCAGCCGATCCACCATGATTCTCTTTCATCATGATGTTTCTATCTCTCTCTCCCTCTTCCATCCTCTCTAAATCAATAAAAATATTTTTTAAATGTAAAAAAAAAAAAAAAAGAAAGAAAAATCTTGGGGTGTGTATGTCTTCCAAAGAACATTTGCTACTTTCTCTCATAGATATTAGTGGGGGAAGAAGGATGCCAAAACACTTTTAAAAAAATTATTGGACCATATGACTGGACACTTACCTGGAAAAGTAAGGCAGGCTTCTGAGAGATTTAACCACTATAGCTTCAGTTCTCTGTGGTTCTCTCAACTCTATCCCCCTTGTTGCTATTGGCTTCAGCCTCCAGAATACTTCCTTTATAAAAACCAAATGGCTTCAACGCTTCCAGACTTACTATAAACAATATTCTACCCAAACTGTGTGACTCAGTGGTTGAGAGTCAACCTTTGAACCAGGAGGTCATGGTTCAACTCCCAGTCAGAGTACATGCCCGGATTTTGGACTCAATTCCCAATGTGGGGCTTGCAGGAGGCAGCCAATCAATGATTTGGTTTCATCATTGATGTTTCTCTCTTTCTCCCTTCCTCTCTGAAATGAATAAAATATGTTAAAAATTAAAAAAAAAAAGATGGACAAGATCCCGTTTAAAAAAAAAAAAAGATGGACAAGATCCCGTTTAAAAAAAAAAAAAAAGATGGACAAGATCCCGTTTAAAAAAAAAAAAACTCAAAGAAAAAATAATATCCCTTCCTTACCTAAAAAGATGCTCCCTTGCCACAACTACTTCAATCTGAACATCAGACCCTCTTTGAGTCATTCTTTGAGTGAGGGTAAGTTAATCCACCAAGATATGAGGAAGCTGTATAAGAAATTGGTGAATGAGTAATCTGTAAAATATAATGATGATAGTTGCATAACAATATGAATATACTTAATCTCATTGAATTTAGTCTCACTTAAAAATAGCTAAAATGGGAGAAACCAAGATGGCGGCATAGGTGAATACCTAAACTGCTGTCCTGCACAACAATTTCAAAACTACAGAATGGATATCATCCAGAACCACAGGAAAGCTGGCTGAGTGAAAATTCTATAACTAGAAGGAAAGAGAGGGGCTCATGGAGACTCAGAAGAGCTGCAAAAACCTAAGGTACAGAGACACACGCATGGAGAGGATGGGTGGCAGAGTGCCTGGCTGGCTTCCTCTAGCGGGGGGTGGGGGCAACAGAAACTCCCAACTGCACTAAACCCCAGTTCTGGGCAAGACTCATACAGGGGGAGTCTGGACTGTTGTGAAAAGGGAGGAGTGCACAGAAACTTAGGGGAGCCACAAAAGGCAGAGGTCTGGAGGTGCGTGCAAGTGTATGCAGAGAGGACTGACTGCTGATTGTGCTGCTGGCTTTCTCTAGCAGGAGGAAGACAGAACCACCTGATTGCGCTGAAATCCAGTTCCGATTACACTGAACCCCAGTTTCAGGCAAGACTCTGGGGACTCAGATTCATATGGGTCCCTGGAGTGCACGGAAACTCAGGGGAGCTGGAAAGGCAGAGGTCTGGAGGCACACGAGCTCAAGTGCATGCAGAGAGGGCTGCAGCAATTACCGAGGGACACTGAGACCAGGAGGGGCCGAGTAGGGCATGCCTGACAGGAAGCCAAGGCTGTCTGCTCAGCCCTGAGGCTTCACCCCATTCAAGCTAAACACAGAGGCTTTTGTAATTTGCAAGTCTTGTATCATAAGGCTGATTCCAGCACAGAAGTTCTCCCAGCATAGACACAGCTGATCCTCACAACCAATTGGCTTGGAGGTCAATCTCCCCCCACCCCCACAAGAGATACCAACAACAATCAATATTTAACTACAAAAAGGCTGTGCACACAGTACAAAAAGGAGTGCACCAAGAGAGTCCATCTCAGGAACTGAGGAGGCAAAGCTATTGGGCCATATAGGCACCTAGCACACAAAGCTACTCTACCAACTCAGGGAAGCAGCGAAAATGCGGAGACAAAGAAACAGATCACAAACAAAAGAAATGGAGGAAAACAAATGACTGGATATAGAGTTCAAACCATGGTTATAAGGTTTTTAAAGAATTTCCTAGAAAAGATGGGTAAATTTAGTAAGACATAAGAGGAGATGAAAAAGGACCAACTAGAAATTAAACATACACTGACTGAAATAAAAAAATATTATACAGAGACCTAACAGCAGACTAGAAGAACACAAGAATGAAGTCAAAGATTTGAAAGACAAAGAAGCAGAAAACACTCCACTGGAAAAGCAAAATGAAAACAGAATCCAAATATTGGAAAACAGTGTAAGAAGCCTCTGGGACAACTCTAAGCGTACCAACATCAGAATTATGGGGGTGCCAGAAGAAGAAAGAGAGCAAGATACTGAAAACCTACTTGAAGAAATAATAACTGAAAACTTCCCCCACCTGGTGAAAGAAATAGACTTACAAGTCCAGGAAACTCACAGAACCCTAAACAAAAGGAATCCAAAGAGGACTACACCAAGACACATCATAATTAAAATACCAAGACAAAAGACAAAGAGAGAATATTAAAAGCAGTAAGAGAAAAACAGTTCATTACCTACAAGGGAGCACCCATACGACTGTCAGCTGATTTCTCAACAGGAACTATGCAGGCCAGATGGGAGTGGCAAGAAATATTCAAAGTGATGAATAGCAAGATCCTACAACCAAGATTACTCTACCCAGTAAAGCTATCATTCAGAATTGAAGGGCAGATAAAGAGCTTCACAGATAAGAAAAAGCTAAAGGAGTTCATCAACACCAAACTAGTATTATATGAAATGCTGAAAGGTACTCTTTAAGAAGAGGAAGAAGAAGAAAAAGGTAAAGATAAAAATTAGGAACAACAAATATATATCTATCAACAAGTGAATCTAAAAATCAAGTGATTAAAAAATCTGATGAACAGAATAAACTGGTGAATATAATAAAATCAGGGACATAGAAAGGGAGTGGACTGACAATTCTAAAGGGGAAAAGGGTGAGGGGGGTGCAGGGAGAGACAGAACATAAATCATACATCTATGGATGAGGACAATGGAGGTGGAGGTAAGGATAGAGGGAGGGATAGGAGCCGGGTGGAGGGGAGCTATGGGGGGGGAGGAAGAGGAACAATTGTAAAAATCTGAACAATGAAGATTTATTAAATTAAAAAAAATAGCTGAAATGGCAAATTTTATGTCATGTACATTTTACCATAATAAAAAAGAAACAAAAATATAATGAAGGAAGAATAGAAGATCTCCTCCCAAAACCACTTTAGCAGTTTGTAGTGCAACATTTCTTAAAGATAAATTATCACAGAATAATAACTGTCCAAATAAGTTTGACATTTTTGTTACATATGTATTTTTTAATAATGTTTTTCTTCAAAGAACATCTAATGAGACTTCTTGATCTAGGGTAATGCACTTTGGAAAACACAATGCACTACACTGGATAAACTCTACTGTGAATCAAGCCAGAATCTCTGTATAATGACTAATTTTAAGTATCAACTTAAAATTACACTTCAAGTTGAGCTAAGGGATGCCCAAAGCACTGGCAAACATTCTTTCTGGCTGTGTCTATTGAGGTATTTCTGGAGCACATTAATATATGAATCAGTAGAGTGAATAAAGATCACCCTCACCATTGCAAGCAGCCATCATCGAATCACTGAGGACTGGATAGAGCAAAAAAGGCAGAGGAAGGGTGAATTCTCTCTCTTCTTGAGCTAGAACATCAATCTTCTTCTGGCTTCAGACACTGGTGCTTCTGCTTCTCCAGCCTTACACCACCAGCTTTCCTGGTTCTTCAGCTTGCAAAGGGCAGATTATGTGACTTCTTGGCCTCCATACTTCCATGAGACAATTCCTATTGTAAAGATAATACCTCTCTCTCTCTCTCTCTCTCTCTCTCTCTCTCTCTCTCTCTCTCTCTTTCCTCACAGACAGAAAACACACACACACACATATATCAAATAATTACAAATTCAAATACTAAAAGAAAACTCTGACTCTTTCTTTGCCACAGTCAGTGCACTCAAGATCTGGCTCCCGGTGTAGCCCACGGTCAGCCATGGCCAAGGAAAGTGTTACAGCTGGATGTGAATGGATGTTAACACAGGAGGGCCTCGCAAATAGAGTTCAAGAAACTGCCCAAGCCTCTAAGTGCCAAGCTGATGCCTGTGTGCTTCCATCCAACTGTGATGAGCCTGTCAGGTTGGTGGAGGCCCTTTGTGCTGAACACCAAACAGCCTCCTTAAGGTTGATAACAACAAGAAACCAGAGGGATGGGTAGGCCTCTATAAAACAGACAGGGAGGGAAAACCCATAAAGGGGTTGGCTGCAGTTGTGTGGTAGTTAAGGACTATGGCAAAGAGTCTCGGGCCAAGGATGTCATTGAAGAGTACGTCAGTGCAAGAAATAAACAAATAAAAAATTTGCTTCTGGTTCCGCAAAAGAAAAGAAAAAAGAACATTCATAAATTCCAGGAAAGGGCTATGTGTGCATGGTGCTATAACATCAGAATTGGGCTTATCTTGAGTTGTCCCTGAGGAGTTAACAATTAAGCTGAGATCTGTGGGATGAGGAATTAGTGGGTAAAGTGGATATTATGTGGAAAGAGAAGAAACATACCCAGAGGAAGCTTTGTTGAAGAACTAGTATGAGAAGTTGAAAAAGACCATGTGGCTAGGGCACTGTGGGCTGACACACAGAGGGAGTGCAGGCCTGTTCCATCTGCTCCTGCACCAGGCTTGCTTCTTTCCTCCGGAACACTGCGCCCAGGAGTCCAGACCTCCTCCAGGGTCCCCTGATTGTTTTCAGGGAAAGTGCATCTTTTCCATCACTCATACACACCATGACTTGGAAGAATTTTAGACCCAAAGAAGTTCTAGAACTACTCCACTCATCTAAGGAAATTCAGTCAGTAAATATATTGCTTGAGTAGCTGGACAGGGGCAAGGCACTGTGCAAAATGCTGCAGGGAATACTAAAGTGAGGCAGTCCCTAATTTCAAGGCTTGGCAACCTGGTGTACTCTGGCCATGAGGAATACGCTGACAGATGGATCATTATAAAATAAAGTGCCTTGCTACTTAGTCCAGCCAACCTGGCAGTCTGCCTGAGAAGCGGACATTCCCAGTGAGGCAAGGGTGGGGAAATGGAAAATGTGTGTATGGGCGGGGCAGAATTTTACAATTCGCTCACATTCAAATGAAAATCCTCTAAAGAAATCTGGGCTATCATCTTTTCAAGTTTGGAGTTAGAAGAACTCGGCTCAAGGACATGTGGGTTAAGGCACACAGCCAGTACCCTCGCCAGGTAGAGTGCTCTCCCAGGTCATAATGCAATCACTGCTTCCCCTTTGTCCAGCTTTTCTGGAGACCTGATGTGGAGAAGAGGGAGTTGGGTATATCCTACCACATGTACTGATGTATATCAGCAGGCACTACCACTGCCCACAGTTCCCTCAGGCAAATGCTGCCTTCTTTCCTATTACCAACTAATTGAAGCAGTGACCTTGCAGTTTATTTCATCCAGATTGCAGTGGGTATAAAATACGTTAGAACAAAAGAGAAGAGCTTTCAAGGGTATGTTCTTACCTTAGCCGGTGTGGCTCAGTGAATACAGCATTGGCTCAAGAGTCACTGAAGGGTCATGGGTTCGATTCTGGTGAAGATCATGTACCTCGGTCGCAGGATTGATCCCTGGCCTGAGTTGGGGCAGGTGTGGGAGGCAAACAGTTGATGTGTCTCTCTCATATTGATGTTTTTCTCTCTGTGTCTCTCCCCAACCCTTCCACTCTCTCTCTAAAATGCAATGAAAAAATATCCTAGGGTGAGGATTAAAAGGGAAAAAAAAAGAGTATGTTCTTTCTAGTATCACAGATGACCCTGGTATCTCACAGAAAGGTGTCCACAGGATGACCTGCACCAGGAAATTATCTAGCCACTGAAAAACCAATCTGTCATGTTTAGAGGCATATTCTAAGAGATCAGGGGCACTTGAGTAAAATAGAACATGAAGAAAGTATAAATACTCATTCCTTATCTTTTGAAACAATAATTCCAGAACTGGAAATATCAGTCCTAAGAAGATAATTTTTTTAGATATATATGCTTAGACCTATTTGTTGGAGGCGGGAGAGGGGTGAAAGGAAGCAATCTAACAATTGAAAAATAGGAAAATAAGTCAGCACATATCAGTTTAACAGACTTGTGGCTTCATGGGCTTTTTCTTTTTAATATATTTTTATTGATTTTAGAAAGAAATAGAGAGAGTGAGAGAGAGAGAGAAAGAGAGAGAGAGAGAGAGAGAGAGAGAGAGAGAGAGAGAGAGAGAGAGAGAGGAGAGAGAGAGAGAGATTAATGATTATAGAGAATCACCGATTGGCTGCCTCCTGCATGCCCCACACTGGGGACCAAGCCTGCAACCTGAGCATGTGCCCTTGACCGGAATTAAACCCAGGACCCTTCGGTCTGCAAGCCGACACTCTATCCACTGAGCCAAACAGCTAGGGCTGGTTTCATGGGCTTTGATAGTCTTTTTTTTTTGCTCTTAGTGGTTAGCCTTCAGTCCTACTTCCCAACAGCTCCCTGATTTCCCCCTGGATAATCATTTTCCCACATAGCACAAAGTCTTAGTAAAATTCATGTGCCTGTCTTGCACTAGGGAATCCAAAGAGATAGCTGGAGGCTGCTTCTGCCAATCCTGTCTCTCAGGGCTGTCACTGACAAGGGCTGGGCACATGACCTACACTCAGCCAACCAGACTCTCTTTCCCAGGACTTTGACTCTTGAGCTTAGTGAAGGCACTGACAGAGAAACAAAGTTCATCTGTTTCAGCCAAGAGTGTCGAAAGAGACCCACTGCCTGGCAGGGGACTCAGCTTCTTCTTCCAAGGCTGGTTCTGCATGCTTCCTTTAGCACTCCACATACTTTGAATGAAATACCTTGTTGCTTAAATTGTCAGAATCAGGATTCTTTTCCTTGCAACCAAGGAAGAAGAATAAATACCTAGGTTGGTACTCAAAGGCAATGGACCTTCAGGTACACACTGAAGCAACAAGTCATTAAGTTAGCATTGTTGGTCACTGAGTTCTAAGTCACATGACCTTAAGTGCTTTGTAATGGTTCCTTTTATGTGCCAATGTGACTGGGTTTACCAGAGAACTGGTAAAGCATCATTGCTGACTGTGTCTGTGAGAGTGTTTCTGGGAGAGATTAGCATTTGATTCAGTAAACTAATGAAAGAGACCCACCCTCACCAATAAGGGCACATTGAGGGCACAAATAGAATAAAACGCAAATAAAGGGTGACTTCCCTCTTTCCTCTTGAGCTGGGATGTCTGTCCATCTTTACCTGCCCTCAGACACTGGATATTGGAGCTCATGGTTCTCAGACCCTCACCCTCAGACTAAATTACATCATTGGCTTCACTGGTTCTCCAGCTTGGTCTCTATAACCACATGGGCCCATTCCTGTAATTAATAAATAAGCAAACACACACACACACACACACACACACACACACACACACACCACACACACACACATTTATCCTATTGCTCTGTTTCTCTGGAGAACTCTTAATACATTTTCTTATGTCTGGAACTGGCCTGCTTCACACTTATTGTCCTGGAATTCTTTCCCTTTTACAACAATCCCCTGGATTTTTTCATTTCTAAATGGAGTTTTATTGTATACTCTTGCATGAAAAATATTTTTAAAGTAATTTAGGATGAGTCCTGGCTGGTGTGGCTCACTGGTTAGAGTGTCAGCCAAGGGAATGAAAGGCCGTGGATTCAATTACCAGTCAAGGGCATGTACCTGGCTTGCATGTTTCATTTTCAGCCTCAGTCAGGGTGTGTGTGGGAGGCAACAAATCAACGTATTTCTCTCACATCAATACTTCTCTCTCTCTCTCTCTCTCTCTCTCTCTCTCTCTAATTATTTCTATCTCTTATCTCTCTCCCCTCTCTTCCACTCTCTCTAAAAAATAATCAATGGAAAAAAGATTCTTAGGTGAGGAGGTGAGGATTAACAACATTAACAAAATCCCTGTATTTCCATCTCCTGCCATGGTTTCATCGAGTAGTAAGACACATGTGTAGTGAATTGTTCTCACTTTGATATGGAGATAATCTAAAAGATGACTAAGGGATAACATCTCATTTCTCTTGACCTGTCCAGAAGCAATGTAACCAACACATACTTTCAAAATCAGCATGAAGAGCAGTTGTTGGTGAAATAAAGCTCTCTAGGATATGATCAGGTAGAGACAGCTACTCCTTTCAGTAGCCATAGGAGAAGTAGTTGATACTGCTTATACTTACTGTATATTTGGTGTACCAGCCAGTTTGCAAATGCCCATGCAATAACTTGTAAGGTGAGTAAAGTTGTCACACTGCTGGTCACTAAGGTCAACAGGAAGCATAGACATTGTAGGTTGAGTGTAAGATGTTCAAGAAAAAGAAGGGTTAGTAGAGCTGCCATAGTGCATATAGAGCAGTCTTAACTCCGTTGCTATAGTTGTCTCTTATTGTATTGCACAAATTTACAACTATTTAAATACTTTACTGTTTGGTAATACAGTTTTGTTTTTTGTATAAAACCAAACTAACAAAAATACTATCTCAACTTTTTGCAGGAATGAGCTATAAGAAAGAGTGCATGTTTAATGAAAAAATAAATTTTGATTTCCCATTTCTAAAAAAACTTGCTAATGAACTTGTGAAGTGTTTGTCAGCGTTTATTAGACTTTTTAATTCAGATCAAATAACTATTCTTCTTAATTATTTTTTTTACTTTTTTTATTCCAAGATTTCTTATGGCATTTTATAAAGTGAAACATTAATGCATGGGGTCTGTTATTAGAAAAAATATACTTTGTAAATTTTGTATCAGTAAATAAATGAATGAACATATAGAGATTTCCAGGGCTTCTCCCTTTTCAGCACCACCGAAGGAATATACTTGCCACACTTTGCTGTATTACCTGTTACCAGTTCTCACTGGCTATCATGGAAGTGACTGGAGTCATTTCCTGCTGACGCATTTAATAACTAGTGCAAGGATCTACAGCACTTTCTTGGCCTGCCTTAGTAACCATGAAGTCCTCATGTTCCAAACAGTAAAGTGATGAAATGACTGGGCCCTCATGAGCCTGAACCTCTAAAAGACTGTGAGAAGCAGATACCCTCACTGACTGGTAATGAATATGTAAGTTGGATGAGAAATAATCATTTGTGTAAGACAAAATATTTTGAAGTTGTTTGTTACCTTAGTACAGCCTGCCCTAGTCTGACTAAAGAATTCCAAAGTCTTGGGAGGAGGGAAGAACATTGCTGATGAGATTAAATAAATAGAGCAAAGTTTTTAAAAATTATTTTTTAGTTTTGCTTTATTTAATGAAAAAGTTCTAGAAATACATAGAGATGATGGTTGCACAACATTGTGCATGTACTTGATGCTACTGAATTGTACAATTAAAATTATTAAAATGGTAAATTGTATGTTATATCTATTTTACCACAATTTAAAAATCATCAAAGAAAAGTTTTCCTACCAAAATCTTCCAGGAATAATAAGGATTGGAAAAATAGTCATTCGTTTATTATTGTTAAAAATATAAATAGGTAGTTCTTTCTGAAGGCAATTTTAGTGATACTTACTAAAAGGCTTTTGAAATATGAAGCCTTTGATTCATTTATTCCTCTTCTGACAATCTGACCTAAAAATTTAAAAAAGTAATAATTTACAAAGTTTTATGCAAAATAATCATAATTCCAATATGTTTCTTTTGTTTGATGCCATGACCAAGAATGGAACCAGCGGCATCTTGATGGACGGGATAATGTTCAACCAACTGAGCAACACCAGCCAGGGCTCCAGTATGGTTTTTAAAAGCCAAAACTGTGAAACAGTGTAAATGGGACCATGATGGATTAAGAAATTTAGTATATATTCATATAATTGAGTACTATGTAGCTACTTAAAATTATAGTCCATAAGACTATTTAATGAGAAATATTGGAGAATTGCTTTGATGTATACAAGTGACTCTTCAACAACCTGTTGACTGGTGTAGGGGCACCAACACTCCCTGTAATCAAAAACCCCTGAATAACTTTCAACTCCCTCAAAACTTAAGTACTACCATTATCCCTTTAGTATCTGAGGGTGATTAATTCCAGGACCCTCTAACCTCCATGGATGCCAAAATCTGAGGATGCTCACATACACTATATAAAAAGATGCATACAGTTGGCCTCCACATACATGAACTCCAAATATAGATTGAAAGTAGTACAGGTATTGGAAAAATCCGTACAACTCAACTATATTCAAAGGGTCAGCTGTGATGTTAAAAAAGATACAAAGCCTAAGGTCTTAAGTTGAGTAATAAGCCCCTAGAGGTAAGGTTAATGTGATAACACTGATACTTAATTTATGCTGAATTTCTATTCATCAAATTATTTTCTAAGATGAACTATTATTATATGGTTAACAGTATAAACTCTAAATGTCTCAGATTACAGTTTATCAGGGCATAAAAACAAGCTCATTTAAAATAATTCAATTAACTAAATTATTTCTTACATTCTTTGCATTTAGGTTCCCTCCTATCATTATCTTTTACCCTTTCCATTTGAAGGTAGTTACTGAAAGAAGAATGGAGAAAAAGCAACTTTGGTTAGTTCTACTTTCTCTGTTATCTTTTTAACATGACATCATCTTTCCCCAGAGTCTTTATGTTTTTGTTCTTGCTATGAACAGGACCTTAAAAAGGATCCTTTTTTTTTTACTACTTTTCACATCTCAAGTTCATTCTGTCTGGATTCTGCTTTTCTTGACAATGTTATTTAAGGGTCATGCTGCTCTCTGGTATGAAGGTAAATGTATGCATTTATCCATTGTCTCATATTTTGCAATAGCTCCACGAAGAAATGCCTCTGCCATCACTCTTTGTTTTTAAGATGTCCCTCTCTTTTCCTTCCCTATTGAAATTATTTAATACAATACCTTGCAACTTGAATTACAGGAACCTTCAAAAGTATATAAAGATTTTTCAAGGAGCACTGTGGTCAGGGAAAATTTTATTTTCAGATACTCAGCTTCTATTGTCTTTTTTTCTTAAAAGTTATCTGTCTGGCCTGGCCGGTGTGGCTCAGTGGTTGAGCGTCGACCCATGAACTAGGAGGTCACAGTTTGGGTTCAATTCCTGGTCAGGGCACATGCTCAGGTTTTAGGCTTGATCCCCAGGGGGTGTGCAGGAAGCAGCCGATTGATGATTCTCTCTCTCTTCATTGATGTTTTTATCTCTCTCTTCCTGTCCTTTCCTCTCTCTGAAATAAAAACATATATTTTTTAAAAGTAAACTGTCTGAAAATAACATTTTGTGAGTTTTCCTACCACCTTCCCTTTAGTAATAACCCTTTTGCCAAGGAAGAGGAAAAGGTAGAAAAGCATACAGCAAGTTTATTCACCTGGATCCTTGTCCCAAGATGTAAAAATATCCAGGGTACTGAAGATACAACTTAAGACATTTTTTTCTAGAAGCCTTCTGTAATGATTAACCCACACCATAGTGCTTTTTATTTTCCCTGTCTTATGCACATTTCTGTTAAGGGCAAGGTCTAGTCCTACTTCCCACCCATATCACACTAAAAATACCCTATCTCCGCTTAAACCTAAGCATAACAGTTTTAGCTGGGAAATGTTCTCCATGACTGGAACCCATCCCTTTATCACCTCCAAAGCTTCTACTATAAGGTCACTAGCCAACACTTCACCCCAGGAATCTGTGCCCATTTCCACCCTTGCCCATCTCTTCTCATCCAGAGAGTGCATGGCTCTTGAGGAAGAGACATGTGAAAGCAAATAAAGACAATGCCTTAAAAAAATAGTGAACATTACCCTGGCCAGTTTGGTTCAGTGGTTAGAGTGTCAGCCCTAGGACCAAAGGGTCTTCTTGGGTTTGATTCCTGGTCAAGGGCATATACCTCTGGCCTGGTTGGGACATGTGCAAGAGGCAACAAAAGGATCTCTCTCTCTCTCTCTCTCTCTCTCTCTCTCTCTCTCTCTCACACACACACACACACACACACACACACACACACACACACACACACATGTTCTCCTCATCTTTCTCTCCCTCTTTTCCACTCTCTCTAAAAACCAATGGAAAAAATATCCTCGGATGAGGATTGAAAAAGAAATGTGAACACTAAAAATGGCTCTCCTTTTTTTTTTTTTTTTGGTCTCTCCTCAATATGCTTTCCTAGAATGTGCTGTCAGCTGAAAACAAAAGCACCTTTGAACAGATAACTCATGCTCATTCTTTAAAGCATAACTGGAATGTATAACTATTAAGATTTTTAGACATAATACATAAAGACTGTGCAGAAAAAGTTTACATGATTTATTTTAAAATAAGTTTGTATTATTCAAAAAGCGAGTTAAAACTTATTTCATTGGTTCTTATATGAAATAGTTATTGGTTTACTGACTTTATCTGTGTCTCACATTCCTCCTCTGTAAAATGGGGATAATAATAGTATTCCTTCATGGAGCTGATTTGGAGATTATATGAGTCAACCTATAATCTATGCAAAGCACATAGAACATAGTATGTGCTCTATGCATAGTATGTGCATAGTTTGTGCTCTCCATGTTAGAATGACCCTTCCCACCGTGGTCCCTCTTGTCTTTGTACTCATTCCTTTCGTATCTTACCCATTCTCCTGGCACAAAATATCATCTATATGCCAATGATTCCCCAATTTATATTTCCAATGCCTGCTCTCTCCAGAACTCCAGACCCATATTTAACAGCCTACTAGACATCTCCAGTTGAATAGCTAGTAGACATCTCAAACTCACCCTCGTCAAATTAAACTCCTGTTCTTCCTTCTCGCCAAAACTCCTCCACCTACCGCCTTTTCCCCAATGCTATCCTTCCAACTGCTCAGTTCTCCAAAACTTGGAGTTAATCTGTATTCCTTTATTTCTCTCATACTCCACATTAGACTGTCTTCCTGCAAAAGTATCCAGCATCTGACCATCACTCACTGCCTTCACTGCTGCCCCCTGCTGCAAGCCACTGTGATCTCACTCCTAGATTACTGCAGTGGACTCCTAATTAGACTCCCTACTTCTACCCTTCCCCCCTAATAGTCTTATTTTCAGTAGGGCAGCCAGAGTGATCTTTCCAAAATGATCACAACATTCCTCTGCCTAAAATCCTTCAATACATCCCTATACTTAACACAATACATCCCTATACATAACACAATACATCTCTATACATAACACAATAACTTTAATATATAAATTAATCATGCACATACATATTAATTTTTATAAGACTAAAAATATGCATTACATTGCTAGCCATATTATTTTAGGGTGGCAAACTACATGTGATCATTTAAAAATATTTTCCTTTTGACCTAGTAATATTACTTATAGGAATTTACTTATAGGAAATAATTAGGATATGCCCAAAGATTTAAGTTCAAGAATGCTAGTCATAATAGTATTTACCCTAGGTGAAAACTGGAAATAGCCTAAGTGTCTAACAATAAGAAACTAGCTTAATAAATTATGCTATAGCTACATGATGGATTATCTGACATCGTTGAACATGTTTCTAAAATTAATAATGCACTGTTAATGAAAACAGATTAAGAAATAGCAAGCACACCATGAGATCAACTTTGCAAATTAAAAAAATATATATGAAAAGAGGAAAAGATAGGAAGGATATATACTAAAATATTAATAGTGGTCCTCGCATAGGAAATACAAACAGGAGGCCATGATCTAGAGCCGAACAATACTGGATGAACTGCTCCTTGCCCCCAAGTAAACCTGCTTGGAATTCACACTCTCTGAGCATATGTGCAAATTCTAATCAACACTTCCTGCAACGCTGCAGTGTCAGCTTAAGTAACTATCTCTTTTGCAGGCTGCAAATGACTCAGAGTATATTACGTGAATAGAAAGATATCTTAACCCTTGTTGCGTTATAATAAAAATGGTTCATATGCAGTATGCTTAGCAAGTAGAAAAGAAAAAACATTCCCTAAATGCTTTTAGGAATTTAAGCCTTTTAACTCATTGCCAGATTAGGATGGATTAAGCTATTTTTTTGCAATAGCTGATAACAGTTTCCCAAGAGCTTCTTATCAGTTTTTAACCTGTCTAAAAAAGTAGTTACTAGAGCAAGAATTAAGTTGCTTGGCATGCTCAGTGTCTAATATCCAGTTTGCAGCTCACGTTTTTTTCTTATTTTTTAAATATTGAGTTTAAATGTTAGTTCTCAGAATTTCATGTGTTTTTGTTACTTATAGAAAGAAGTGATCATAAAAAAAAAAAAAGAAATTCTGCATTCACAAACATCTTTCTGTCCTATTCAGGCCTCAGCAGTCTTTACCTATGATTAAGAAGTTAGAGTCTTCTCTCTTTATTCTTTTTTTTTTTAAATATATTTTTATTCATTTCAGAGAGGAAGGGAGGGAGAAATAGAGAGAGAGAGAGAGAGAGAGAGAGAGAGATACATCAATGATGAGAGAGAATCATTGATCGGCTGCCTCCTGCACGCCCCACTGGGGACTGAGCGCACAACCCAGGCATGTGCCCTTGACAGGAATCAAATCTGGGACCCTTCAGTCTGCAGGCCGACGCTCTATCCATTGAGCCAAACTGACTAGGGCATCTCTCTTTATTCTTTACCAACTAAAGCACAGGCACCACTCAAGCTACTGACTCCTTTTCATTGAAAAGTAAAACAAAGAAACAAATAAAAAGCAGAATGCAAAGCTCCTGTGCGACAGAATGAACCATGAAGCTATCAGAAATTACCTGAAAGCTAAGCTCACATAATCAAGCAACAAAATTCAACCACAAAAGGTGTTAGATATGTAATGAAATAGACCTATTTCAGCACATTACTTAGCACTTTGTTTCAACATAAGGCAATGAAGCTGCCATTAAAAACCCACATACTGGTATTGCCCTAGCTTTTTTGGCTCAGTCCTGGGTTCAATCCCCCTCAAGGGCACATGCCTGGGTTGTAGGCCTGATCCGCAGTAGGAGGTGTGCAGGAGTCAGCCAGTTAATGCTTTTCTCTCACCATTGATGTTTCTGTGTTCTTTCTCTCCCCACCCCACCTCTCTGAAATCAAAAAACATATATATATATGTTTGTTTGTTTTAACCCACATATTTAACAGTGATACCATGAAACTTTATAGGGCTTTTCTGAAAAACTAGAGGTGCATTAGAACACTGCCACTGTGCCCTTTCGAAAACATAATTTGCTAAACAACAGTCTCCATGAAAGATGGGAAGATCTGATTATATGCTTGAGAGACTTGAACACTTTCTTGTTTGTTTTTCAGACTATCTTGGTATTTCGAGGACACACTAAAATTCTCTTGTTTTCCTGGAGAGAAAGGTAGAAATTCCTAATGTACTACATGAGCTTCTTACCAGTATCAAAACAAGGAAATCAACTTAAAGCTTATTTGGGGTGAGTGTGTGCAATAGGATAGGAATGCTCATTTTGGTCATCTCTGTAGTCAGACTGAGTCTGTAACAGGTATGTCTATTGAATTTAAAATCTGAATATTAAATGACACCAAAATTAAAAAAAAAAAAAACCTCTACAGAACTGTGAACAAAGAGAACATCTTTTGCTCCTAGATACTTAATCAAATCTAAGGTGAAATTTCTTTCTCTTAATTTACACTGTTTCTCAATTTAGGAATGGTGGTGGTTGAAGGATATTTCAAGTAAACTATCCTAAGATCTAAGCACTTGTTTTCTTAGTGACACTTTACACAAAAGAGAGAGTAAATGTAGCATTGATTAAAAAATGGACAGATTCCAGCTGAAGTATCTCATCCACTGACAGCAGATCGTCAGCCTCTATTTAGTTGGGGCTACTTCAGTGGTAATTACCATCACAGAGAGGTAAAAGGAGTACTTGTTTGTCAATACACAGTCATCAGAGCCTCACAAATAATTAACCTGGAACAAGCTGAATAGCTGACATTTGATACCTAGATTCCTCCCGAAAAGTTAAAGGGCTTCTCTAAAGAGGGGGTAAATATTCATTAATGTATTTAGGGTGAATTTTCTAGGCTCTTTATATCCTTACTAGAGGCCTGGTGCACAAAATTGTGCATGTGTACAGAGGTCCCTAGGCCTAGCCTGCCATCAGGACTAGATTCCCTGGCTACCAGCAGCCTGCCCTGCTCCCCACTGCCACCCACCAGGGTTCCCAGTTAGCCATCAGGCAATCAGAGCCTGTGGGCCGAGGGGAGGGACCAAGAGGTCAGCTGGTTCTGCCTGTTCACCAGCTCTGCCCCCACTGCCGGTCACCCTGTGTGTGGGAGGAGCTCAGCAGGGCAGGGGCCTTGGCCTGGCACTGTTAGTATCCCCGCCACCCATCCTGTTCAGCAGCGGGCTATCGGAGCCTATGGGCTGTGGGGAGAGACCGAGAGGTGGTCAGTGCACTTCATTGTGACTGGCCGAGCAGTAGTTCTGGTTGTTCTGCCATTATGGTCGCTGGGCTTTTATTATATAGGATTACTATACTTGGTTGTTAAGCCCTCTTTCCACTTAGGAGTCTAAAACTTGACCTTCTACATAAACTGCAATTTACAGATTTAAACTGTTAATCCAGAGTTTTGCCTTTCTCCCTTTTCCTTCCCTTTTCTGGGGATTTACATGTTGTACTCACCTCTGAGGCAGACAGCCCAGCATATGCTGATTGAGGCAATTCCTTCTAGTCTGGTTTCAGCTCCTTTCCTTCCCTGCCCCATGTCTGCATCTATCTCTGCCAGCTCCACCCTGACCACAAGGCCTCTCCCATCTGTCATCCCCCTTTCAACCACTTCTGTGCTGCTTTGGGGGGAAGGGGAGAAGGTCTGAGAAGTGTTGGATGCTCAGTATCCTGGAGGGTGGGGAGGAAGGACGTAGTCACTCTGCCGAAGCTGTGTTAAGAGGGGCTTTCTCATTGTGGCCTGCTAGAAGCCAGGTGCAGATACTTTCTGCTCTGAAGTCCTTCCTGTTTCCTCCCAGGGAATTTATTGTTCTCTCCACAGACAGAGGAGAGTGACAGAGAGTACAGTGCCTTCTTAGCCACTGACCAGCATTTGAATCCTAATCACATACCATCAGGCTCTCTTCCTTTTATTTCCTTCTGATATAGTATTTCATACCTACCCTTTGATTCATGGTATGCAATGCTCTGCCCTGAGTCCTCTAAGCTCTCATTTATAACTCCAACAATGTTTCCTCTTTCAAGAAACCTGCCCTTATATTGAAAAGCCTTCTCGTTCAGCTTTAATTTTAAAATTCCACCCAGAAAGTTGGTAGGTGTCTCTTTTTTTTGTGTTCTTGGATGTATTCAGGAGCAATGAATTCTACTGACTCAATGGGGGAAGGAAGAGGATTAGTGGTGAGGAAGAGATCTAAAAAGCCCGTGAAGGCCGAAACTGGTTTGGCTCAGTGGATACAGTGTCGGCTTGTGGACTGAAAGGTTCCAGGTTCGATTCCGGTCAAGGGCATGTACCCTGTTACGGGGTGTGCAGGAGGCAGCTGATCAATGTTTCTAACTATATCTCTCCTTTTCTCTCTGTAAAAAATCAATAAAATATATATTAAAAAAATAAAAAGCCCATGAAGAAGAAAACAATAATTTTCTCCAAACTCTATTCCACCACATTCATCAGGAAGTGTGTTTATTAGTAAATATGTGATAATTGGGCATTGAGGTGACACAAGCCCCTAGTGGGCCTTTGGGAATGTGTAGGACATTTTTAGTGGTCACAGTGACTTGGTGATTTACTGGCATTTGGGGGTAGAGATGAGGGATGGTATATATCCTGCAATGTGCAGGACAGTTCCATACAAAAGGCCAATTGTTCCCTGCTGAACTATGCCAAATATATTCCTCATCACTGGGATTTCTCCAGTCTCTGACCCCATCCATGTTCATTATACAATACAGCTCTAGGACCTTCCCTTTGGAATCAGGCCCTCCCCACTTACTGTATTATAAATAGCAATACTTAATAAATGTGATCCTTAAGGATAAAGTTCTGTTAACAGTATTTAGTATTTTCAAATGAATCCAAAGATAGGTAATTTGATTTCCTTTCTATCAGCCCTTTTATTAAAAACTAGAGGCCCAGTACACAAAATTCGTGAACAAGGGGGTGTGTCCCTCAGCCCAGCCTGCACCCTCTCCAATCTGGGACCCCTCAAGGGATGTCCGACTGCTGTTTAGGCCCAATACCAGATCTTAGCTATTGTAAATAACACTGCTATGAACATAGGGGTGCATCCTCACCTCTAGTCACCAAATGCCAGTAAATCAACTTAGCTACAGGATCAGGCCTAAATGGGCAGTTGACATTCCTCTCACAAGCCAGGACTACTGGCTCCCAACTGCTCACCTGCTTGCCCTCCTGATTGCCTCTAACCACTTCTGCCTGCCAGCAGATCACCCCCTAACCACTCCCCTGACAGCCTGATTGATGCCTAACTGCTCCCCTGCTAGCCTGATTGCCCCTAACTGCCTTCCCCTGAATGAATGGTCACCCCTAACTTCCCTCCCCTACTGACCTGGTCACTCCCAACTGCTCTCCCCTGCAGGCCTGCTCACCCCCAACTGCTCTCCCCTGAAGGTCTGGATCCGCCTCACCTGCTCTTCCCTGCAGGCCCAGTTGCCCCCAACTTCCCTCCTCTGCCAGCCTGGTCACCCCTAACTGCCCTCCCCTGCAGGCTTGATCACCACTACTGCCCTCCTTGCAGGCCTGGTACCTCCCACTGCCTTCCATGCTGGCCTGATTGCCCACAACTATCCTCCCCTATAGGCCTGATTCCTCCCAACTGCCCTCCCCTGCTGGCTACCTTATGGTGGCCATTTTGTGTCCACATGGGGGCAGCCATCTTTGACCACATGGGGGCAGCCATATTGTGTGTTGGATTGATGGTCAATTTGCATATTACTCTTTTATTAGATAGAATTTTATTAGAGAAGATATAGGTCTGGTGCACGGGTGGGGGCCAGCTGGTTTTCCCTGAAGGGTGTCCTGGATCAGGGTGGGTGTTCCCTTGGAGCCTGGGGGGCCTAGGCAAGAGGCCTGTGGTGGTTTGCAGGCTGGCCATGCCCCCTGGCAACCCAAGAAAAGGCTCTGGGATCTGGGATTTATTTATCTCCTATAATTGAAACTTTGTAGCCTTGAACGGAGGCCAGGGCCAGCCAGAAAGTTTGGCTTCTTTCATCGCTGGGGAAGCCCAAGCCTCCTGCTCACTCCATGGCCCCAGCCATCTTGCTTGGGTTAATTTGCATACTTGCTCCTAATTGGCTGGTGGGTGTAGCTGAGGTACAGTCAATTCACACATTACTCTTACTAGATAGGGATAGAGACCTGGTGCACAAATTTGTACATGGGTGGGGTCCCTCAGTCTGGCTGGTGATCAGAACAAATTGGGGCCATCTCACCCAGTCCTAATTGGGGCCATGGAAGCCAGCTGAGCAGGGACAGAGTGTGGGAGGGTTCCAGGGCATATCTGGCTCATCTCACCCAGTCCATTATCGGCTGGATCCCAGCAGCAAGCAAACCTACTGGTGGGAGCCTCTGTCCCCTGGTGGTCAGCGTGCATCATAGTGACTGGTCAAGGGGTCAACTGATTAGTCAGACACCTAACATATTAGGCATTTATATATGTAGAAGTTATTGTGGAGTGTATTATTTTTATACTTTATGATATTATTTTCAGGAAGGAATGGGCATATGTTTTCAAACAAATCTTTACCCATCCTTTATCAGAGGGACAATTGTATTTAGCTCTACTTGTATAATTATACAAGTAATCTGTTCATCAGGCATTTAATTACTTCTTTTATTTATTTTTATCAATTAATTTGACAGAGAAATTTGTTGTTCCACTTATTTATACATTCAATTGATCCTTATATGTGCCCTCACTAGGAATTGAACCTGCAACCTGGGTATATAGGAGCAATGCTCTAACCAACTGAGCTACAGGGCCAGGGCCATGACTTCATTTTACTTTCTATTCTAAATGATGGAGATGAAAAATGAATAAGGTGTATTTCCTGGGGCCCAGAAACTCACTTTCCAAAAAAGAAGACAAACAGATCATTTCATTTACATAATAGGTTAAAGGCTAAATGGAATTATGGATAGGAGAAATCCGATTTCAAGAGCACTTTTTCTTCACTAGCAATGCAGAAAAGCTTCTCTGGAACTGGAGGGTCTTGAAATAAGGATGTCAAAGAGTGAGCAGAGTCAATAAAGATGGAAAATACAATAGAGGGAAAGAACTGCTTTAGAAAAAGTGTGCATGAAGGTAGTGAAGTAGGAAATGTTGAAGACTGAGGATAGAGAGTTTAAGTAGAAGCCAAAAAGATAGCTGGGCCTTATTAGGAGCTAAGACTTAATCTTATTTTTTTCCTTTCCTGTTACTTTATTTTTTTAAATTTACCTTGAGAGAAACCAAGATGGCGATATAGGTGAACACCTAAACTGCTGCCTCTCACAACAATTTCAAAACTACAGCTAAAAGACAGAACAGACCTCATCCAGAACCAAAGGAAAGCTAACTGAGTGGAAATTCTACAACTAAAAGGAAAGAGAAGACTCAGAGAAGCTGCAAAAAGCTGAGGTACTGAGACACCCATGTAAAGAGGATGGGTGGCCGAGTGCCTGGCTGGCTTCCTCTAGCGGCAGGGAGATGGAAACTCCTGACTGCACTGAACCCCAGTTCTGACTGCACTGAAACCCAGTTCTGGGCAAGACTCATATGGGGGGAGTCTACACTGTCATGAAAAAGGAGGAGTGCATGGAAACTTAGGGGAGCTGTGCAAGACTGAGTTCTGGAGGCACATGCGCAAGTGTATGCAGAGAGGACTACTGATTGTACCACTGGCTTTCTCTAGCGGGAGGAAGACAGAACCTCCCAACTGAGCTGAAATCCAATTCCAATTGCACTGAACCACCAGTTTTGGGTGAGACCCTAGGGACTCAGACTCATACGGGTCCCAGGAGTGCACAGAAACTCAGGGGACCCGGAAAGGTAGAGGTCTGGAGGCCCACAAGCACAAGTGTGCACAGAGAGGGCTGCAGCGATTACCGAGGGACATTGAGACCCATGGGCTGATGGGAAGCCAAGGCTGTCTGCTCAGCCCTGAGAGTCCACCCCATCCAAGTTGAACACAGAGGCTTTTGCAATTTTGCAAGTCTTGTAACATAAGGCTGACTCCAGCACAAAAGTCTTCTCAGTGTAGACACAGCTGATTCTCACAACCAATTGGATTGGAGGTCAATCCCCCCCAGTGTTACAAACAACAATCAGGAATTAATTACAACAAGGCTGTACACACAGTACAAAAAGGAGTGCACCAAGAGAGTCCACCTCAGGTAGCTGGGGAGGCGGAGCTACTAGGCCATGTAGGACACCTAACATACAAAGCTACTCCACCAACTCAGGGAAGCAATGAAAATGCAGAAACAAAAGAACAGATCACAAATGAAAGAAATCGAGGAAAACAAACAACTGGATATAGAGTTCAAAACCATGGTTATAAGGTTTTCAAGAATTTCCTAGAAAAGATAGATAAATTTAGCGATACCCAAGAAGAGATGAAAAGGGACCAACTAGAAATTAAACATACACTGACTGAAATAAAAAATATTATACTGAGACCTAACAGCAGACTAGAGGAACGCAAGAATTAAGTCAAAGATTTGAAATACAAAGAAGGAGAAATCACTCAATTGGAAAAGCAAAAAGAAAATGGAATCCAAAAATTGGAAGATAATGTAAGAAGCCTCTGGGACAACTTCAAGCATACCAACCTCGGAATTATGAGGGTGCCAGAAGAAGAGAGAGAGAAAGGTACTGAAACCCTACTTGAAGAAATAATGACTGAACACTTTCCCCCACCTGGTGAAAGAAATAGACTTACAATTCCAAGAAGCGCACAGAAACATAAACAAAAGGAATCCAAAGAGGACCACACCAAGACACATCGTAATTAAAATACCAAGACAAAAGACAAAGAGAGAATATTAAAAGCAGCAAGAGAAAAACAGTTCATTACCTACAAGGGAGCACCCATACGATTGTCAGCTGATTTCTCAACAGAAACTATGCAGGCCAGACAGGAGTTGCAAAAAATATTCAACGTGATGAACAGCAAGAACCTACAACCAAGATTACTCTACCCAGCAAAGCTATCATTCAGAATTGAAGGGCAGATAAAGAGCTTCACAGATAAGGAAAAAACTAAA
This sequence comes from Lasiurus cinereus, assembly GCA_011751065.1. NCBI lineage: Eukaryota > Metazoa > Chordata > Mammalia > Chiroptera > Vespertilionidae > Lasiurus > Lasiurus cinereus. Next base: position 27,362,283 of record JAAGEH010000293.1, on the reverse strand, counting down.
GGAGTTCATCAACACCAAACCAGTATTATATGAAATGCTGAAAGATACTCTTTAAGAAGAAGAAGAAGAAAAAGGTAACGATTAAAAATTATGAACAACAAATACCTATCTATCAACAAGTGAATCTAAATATCAAGTGAATTAAAAATCTGATGAACAGAATAAACTGGTGAATATAATAGAATGATGGGCATAGAAAGGGAGTGGATTGACAATTTTCAGGGGGTAAAGGATGAGGCGGGTACAGGGAGAGACAGAACCAAAATTGTACACCTATGGATGAGGACAATATGGGAGGGAGGTAAGGGTAGAGGGAGGGGTAGGAGCCAGGTGGAGGGAAGCTATGGGGGCAGGGGGAGGAACAATTGTAATAATCTGAACAATAAATATTTATTAAATTTTAAAAATAAATAAATTTATCTTTATTGTTGAAAGTATTACAGATGTCCTTCTTTCTCCCCCAGTACCCCCTCCTCCCCACTTCCATCCCCTCTTCAGGCCTTCACCACACTATTATCTGTGATGGTGGGTTTTGCATATCCTATATAATCCCATATAACAAAAGCCTAATATGCTAAGGGTCTGGTCATTTGGTCAGCCAACAAATCAAAGTGAAATATGCTAATGATATTCTAAGGCCACTCATCCACTCATTATGACATGCACTGACCACCAGGGGGCAGATACTCCCACATGTAGGTTAGCTTGCTGCTGGGGTCCAGCCCATCAGGACTGAGCAAGACAGGCTGCACACATTCTTGAGCCCTCCTGCGGCCTCTCCCTGGCTGGCCAACCTACCGCATCCCTCCCCGCCCAGATCGTGCACTAGTGGGGTCCCTCAGCCTGGCCTGTGCCCTTACAATCCAGGCTGAGGAACACCCCCACCCCGAGTGTACAAATTTTGTGCATCGGGCCTCTAGTATACACATAAGTTATTTGGTTGATCTCTGCCATTTCCTCTATCCCCCCTTCCTTCTGAGAATCCTCAGTCTGTTGTATGCTTCCATGTCTCTGGATCTATTTCATATGTCAGTTTATTTTGTTCATTTAGATTTCACATATAAGTGAGATCACATGACACTTGTATTTCTCTGACTGGCTTATTTCACTTAGTATAATACTCTCTAAGTCCCTCTATGCTGTCCAAAAGGGTAATAGATTCCTCTTTTTTATACTTGCATAGTATTCCATTGTGTAAATGTACCACAGCTTTTTTATCCATTCATCTACTGATGGTCACTAAGGCTGTTTCCAGATCTTAGCTATTGTAAATAACACTGCTATGATCATAGGGGTGCATATATTCTTTCTGATTGGTATTTCAAGTTTCTTAGGATATATTCCTAGAAGTGGGATCAGTGGGACAAATGGCAGTTCCATTTTAATTTTTTGAGGAAACTCCACACTGTTTTCCACAGTGACTATATCAGTCTGCATTCCCACCACTAGTGTACTAGGGTTCTTTTTCCCCCACATCCTCACCAGCACTTGTTTGTTGATTTATTGATGGAAGCCATTCTAGCAGGTGTGAGGTGGTACCTCATTGTTGTTTTAATTTGCATCTCTCTGATGATTAGTGACTTTAAGCATTTTTTCATACGTCTGGCCATTTGTATGTCCTCTTTGGAGAAGTGTCTATTGAGGTCCTCTGCCCATTTTTTATTGGATTGTTTGCCTTTCTTTTGTCAAGTTGTAAAAGTACTTTATATATTTTGGAAATTAACCCCTCATCAGATATATCATTGGCAAATATGTTATCCCTTACAGTGGGCCCCTTTTCATTTTGATGCTGGTTTCTTTTGCTACAGAAGCTTTTTATTTTTATGTAGTACCATTTATTTATTTTTTCCTTTGTTTCTCTTGCCCTAGGCATTGTACCAATGAAAATTTTGCTACATGCGATGTCTGATATTTTGCAGCCTATTTTTCTTGAAGGGTTTCAGTATTTCATAACTTTTATTTTATCCATTTTGAGTTTATTCTTGTGTATGGTATAAGTTGATCTATTTCATTTGTTTAAAATATATTTTTTTAATGATTTTAGAAAGGAAGGAAGAGGGAGAGAGAAATAGAAACATCAATGATGAGAGAGAACCACTGATTGGCTGTCTCCTGCATGCCTCTACTGGGGATCGAGCCTACAACCCAGGCATGTGTTCTTGGCTGGAATCAAACCTGGGACCCTTCAGTCCACAGGCAACTGCTCTATCCATTGAGCCAAACCAGCTAGGGCTATTTCATTTTTTAAATGTGCCTGTTCAATTATCTCAACATTCTTTATTAAAAAGATTGTCTTGGCCTTACATCTTCTTTAGAAAAGATTCTATTTAGATCTGTTGCCCATTTTTTTTTATTGGATCATTTATCTTCCATTTGTTAAGTTGTATAAGTTGCCTGTAGATGTTGGAGATTAAACCTCTATCAGTGATAACATTTGCAAATATGTATGTTCTCCCATACAGTAGACTTTCTTGTTGTTTTGGTTGATGATTTCTTTTGCTGTGAAAAAGCGTTTTATTTTGATGTAGTCCCATTTGTTTATTTTCTCTTTAGCTTCCATTGTCCTAAGAGCAGTATTAGTGAAGAAGTTACATGAAAACATGCTCAAAGTCACTAATTATCCGAGAGATGTAAATTGAAACAACAATGCAATACTATCTCATACCTGTTAGAATGCCATCATCAACAAATCGACAAATGACAAGTGTTGGCGAGTATGAGGAGAAAAAGGAACCCTCATGCACTTCTGGTGGGAATGCAGATTCGTGCAGCCACTGTGGAGAACAATATGGAGTTTCCTCAAAAAACTAAAAATGGAACTCCCATTTGACCCAGTAATCCCACTCCTCGCAATATATCCTAAGAAGCTAGAAACGCCAATCAGAAAGGAAAATGCACCCCTGTGTTCATAGCAGCATAATTTACAATAGCTAAGATTTGGAAACAGCCTAGATGCCCATCAGCAGATGAGTGGATCAGAAAACTATGGTACCTCTACACAATGGAATACTATGCTGCCATAAAAAAGGAATTCTTAACATTTGCAGCAACTTGTATGGAACTGGAGAGCATTATGCTAAGTGAAATAAGCCAGTTAATGAAAGAAAAATACCATATGACCTCACTCATTTATGGATAATAAAGAACATTATAAACTGATGAACAAAAAGATAGACACAGAAGCAGTAAAGTATCAAACAGACTGTGAAATTGCAGTGGGAAGGTTAGGTAGATCAGAGATCAACTGAAGGACTCAAATACAGGCATATAAGCATAATCAATGGACACAAGACACTAGGGGGTTAGGACATGCATGGGAGTGGGGTGGTGGGGGCAATGGAAGATACGTACACATGTAATACATTAATTAAAAATTTAAAAAAATAAAGAAAACACTGTCTTTATTCCCATTATATGTGCTTTTTAAAAATATATATTTTATTGATTTTTTTATAGAGAGGAAGGGAGAGAAATAGAGTTAGAAACATCAGTGAGAGAGAAACATCGATCAGCTGCCTCCTGCACACCCCACACTGGGGATATGCCCACAACCAAGGTACATGCCCTTGACCAGAATCAAACCTGGGACCTTTCAATCCGTAGGCCGACACTCTATCCACTGAGCCAAACCGGTTTCGGCCCATTATATGCTCTTGACTTGTTTATCAAGTATTAGTTAACATAGTACATAATAGTGTGTGTTAATTTCTGAGTTCTCTGTTCTTTTCCATTGATCTATATGCCTGTTCTTGTGTCTGTACCAGGCTGTTTTGATTACAATGGCTTTGTAGTATAGCTTGATATCTGATATCGTGTTCCTTTCAACTTTGTTCTTTTTTCTCAAGATTGCTGTTGCTATTTGGGTTTTGTTTGGTTCCATATAAAATTTTGCTGTTTGTTCTAGATCCGTTAAATATGCTGTTAATATTTTAATAGGGAATGCATTGAATCTATAGATTGCTTTGGGTAATAGGGACATTTTAATGATGTTGAGTCTACCAATCCATGAACACAGTATATTCTTCCACTTGTTTATATCTTCTTCTGTCTCTTTTTTCAACGTTCTGTAGTTTTCTGAGTACAGGACTTTCACCTCCTGATTAAGATTATCCTAAGTATCTTAATTTTGTTGTTGCAATCATAAATGAAAAATTCTTTTCATTTCTCTGAGAGTTCATTATTGGTGTATAAATATACCAATTTCTGGGTGTTAATTTTGAATTTGCTATATTGCCAAAATCATTTATTAAATCTACTAGAGGCCCGGTGCACAAATTCATGCATGGGTGGGTACCTCTGGGTGGCCTGTGGGGATTGGACCAAAACCCGCAGTACAATGCTGCCTGCGGTTCCCACTTGCAGCTCCTGCACATCCTGGCCATGCCACACCTGCCATGGGCTCATGCCCAGTCAGTTCCAATCAAGAGAGCCTTACAGCAGCAGCACTTGCCAGCCACGAGCCCTGAGTCTGGCACCTGTCCCAAAGGGTAAGAGATGTGATTGGCCCTCTGGGCAGGCCGTGGGACTCCTTTGCTGGCCCAGGATCTGGATCTGTCCCATAGAAGTTGGCACCAGTTGTTGGGAGCCACTTGGCCACTGCTTTTATATTGTTTCTTCCTTGTGGAACATCTGGAGAGGGGAAGCAGCCACATTGCCTGAACATGCCTAGTCCATTCTCTGGAGATTACACCTGCCAGGCTACGAAGGGAGTGAGTGGCTGCTGTGGGCTGGTGGGTTGCCAGGATGGGTTAGTCAGCTGTGAGAGTACACTGACTACCAGGGGCAGCTCCTGCATTGAGTGTCTGCCCCCTGATGGTTAATATACATCATAGTGATTGATTGACTCATTGATGGATTGCTTAAGCTTTTATATATATTTAGATTTTTGGAGGAGTCTTTAGGGTTTTCTACGTACAATATTACATCATCTGTGAATAATGACAGTTTATATCCTCCCTTCCAATTTGGATGCCTTTTGTTTTTTTCTTTCTTGCCTGATCCCTGTGTCTACACCTCCAGAACTACGTTGATTAAAAGTGGTGAAAGCAGACAACTCTGTCTTAGGGAAAATGGTTTTAGATTTTGATCATTGAATATTATGTTAACTATAGGTTTGTCGTATATGGCCTTTATTATGTTGAGGTATGATCCCTCTATTCCCACTTTGCTGAGAGTTTTTATCAAAAATGGGTGTTGGATTTTGGCTAAGGTTTTAATCTTATAGGACGACAGGTTCAAATTGAATTTAACAGAGTTGTTCAGAGTTCATAAAGTGGGGGCAGGGAACGGAAGGCCAACTGTGCTTCATGGCTTTGGTTTTGACACCTAGTTCAACAGGAGAGGCTTAGCTAACTTTCATCTCATCATTTGCATATTTTCCTTACTTAACAGTGTTGGGTGCTTATCAAAATCATACCAATGAAGAGGTTGGAGAGGGTATCTTAGTCCTGTAAAGCATAAGTACTAAAGAGTTTAACCTAACTCTGCTTTGAAAACAAATCACAACACAAGACATTCAGGTATTATTTCTGCATGTCTTATGATCCAGTTCACACCCAATCAGCACCATGCACAAAAGCTACATTACAGGAATCTACTGTGATCATTTGCTTTCTATCAAGTTAAAAACTTTTTGAAGTGGAAGAAAACCAAAGTATGGCTTAATTGTTTAACTCTCAGGCAAATGTTAGTTTATTTAGAAGGTGTCAGTTTACTTACTAGATGTCAGTAGGCAGAGAAAGGACTTTTTGTCTCCTTTCTCCCCAGTTATGGGTCTCAAGATCCAAGCATTGTGTAAGACTTATGTGACTGGCAGAACATAGTGGCTCCTTTTGGGTGGAAGTCTGGCCCCTCTGAGAACCATTAGAGTTCCCCTCTGGGGGAAGCTGGACTTATAATAACAAGTAACACTTATTGAGGACTCAGTATGTTCTAGATTCTGTAAGTCAAGCATGTAAAACTTGCGGCCAGCGGTCTGCATGCCTCCTTTAAATGAGACATGCAGCCCACCGGCCATGAGTTTGACATGCCTAAGAGTTAGGTGTTGTGCGATCCTCATTTTATGGATGAGGAAATTCAAATACAGAAATTAAGTAACTTAACATGTTCAAGATACTTAGGTAGTAAGTGGTTAGGCTTCAAACCCAGACAGGTTAGTCCCAGCATTTGATCTCAAAATCTCTGAACTATAGTGTTCCCTTAAGTAGGTCTTAAGCAGAATCCTTTAGTGCAAAGGGTGTAAAAAAAAGGTCAACCCCAGCAAGCCTAGCCTATGATCAGGACTTAGTCTTTTTAAAGTCAATTTTTCTCACCTCTACCATTCAGAAAGAAACCCTACACCTTAATGGTCCAGTTCCTCGAAGGTTGCTACAAAAGAAGATAAGGTTGTATCTTTATCAATTAATTTATTTCTTAGGGTCAATTCTAATAGACTCAACTATTTTATTCAGAGAGGACACTATAATTAAACATTCTTGGGGATTTTAGCCACTGAAGAACCCCAAATAATTAATTTACTCAAATAGTACATTCTAAACCAAACAACCTCAATATATACCAGTAAACATACACATTCAACATAACTTTTGTATCCTTTTTTCTAAGCAAAGACAAATATCTTTAATTAATATTTCAGAAAGTCTCCATGTAAATAATTTTTTAAAAGTTTATAAGACATAACTGGAAGCCACTGAACAGTAAATTTGCATTTTAGAGCATTCTAGCTATAGCATGGAAGATGAAAGATGAATTCAAGAGGTACATGATTGAAGGCTGGATGATGAAAAGAGCAATATAAAGGACAAAATTAAAGGTTAATAAAAGAACATGAACACAGATAGTAGTAGTAAGCATTGAGAGAAGAGGATGGATTTTAAGTTTAGAAAGTAAAAGAGGCAAAACTTCGTAATTATGCTGGTTATTCTCCATTAGTGCTACAGAACCATTTTCTATCTTTCTTTGCTCTGCTCTGTGCCTCATAGGGTGGCTGACTCTACAGACATCTATAGAGTCTTTTCATTGAGTTCTGTTAATAGGAGGCAACAATAAAAGACTTATGTGACTGGCAGAAGATAGTGGGGATGGGAGGTCACAGAATTATCTCTACTATGGTCAAACATCCACTTATGCGGTTCCTCTTCCATAGCTATAACTCTCTCTGGGTTCAGATAGCACAGTCCTCTCTTTTTGCTAGTCTCTGAGCACCTCACCAGACTCATTAAATCCCTTAACTGCATTCACATCTGTAAATAATCCTTTGGTTTAACTCTCTTGAATATAGCCCTTTGAGTCTTTTTCCTGCAGGGATTCTGACAAGTAGTAATTAATAGGAAAAGCGTACAAAGAATTGAGGTGACTCCCAGGTTTGGATTCTTTGCTCCTTATTGTATTTCAGCATTTTTCTGAATGTTAGAACATGCTCTGTTCAGATTACTTGGAATCCATCCTCAGCACCAACACTTAGATTGGCATTTTTAGCAGGAGTTTGAGGCAGGTTCTCCAGAACCAAGCATGGTGATTGTTGCAGAGTAGTAATAAATGGATTTTCTTTCACACTGACTCTGCACTCTGTTGTCTGATTGTAGGCCCTTGTACAATCAGATTCTGAACTCAGCAATGATCTAGCTGTCATTAGGGTTTTATATTTAACTTTGAGTTCTAGATTTTGAAATGTACCTGGAATAATTAGAAAAGGTCTATTATAAAACAACAAAAATCCGCCAAAACTGGTTTGGCTCAGTGGATAGAGCGTCAGCCTGTGGACTGAAAGATCCCAGGTTTGATTCTGGTCAAGGGCACGTACCTTGGTTGTGGGCACATCCCCAGAAGGGGTTGTGCAGAAGGCAGCTGATTGATGTTTCTCTCTCATCAATGTTTCTAACTCTCTATCTCTCTCCCTTTCTCTCTGTATAAAAAAATCAATAAAAATATATTAAAAAAATAAAACAACAAAAATCCTAACTGTAGTAAAATAAAAAAAAATATTGACAAAACTGAGAATATTTAGCAGTGTGAATGCATTAATGAAGATTTCAATGCCCAACCAGTTGGACCATAGCTATAGTATTTTGTTGATCCAATTATGTATTTTTTCTAATGAGCAAGTCAATGTAACATACATTCTATCCTTTACCATATGATAATAACATCAACTCAAAATAATTTGAGAGGATCTTCACAATTCTTGTTAAACCATAAACAAGTTACATTTTGAGTCTCTACATTGCTTTTGTGCCTTATACTATGTATGCTAAATGCTTCAAATATCGTAACAACCCCTAACGAAGCCTGGTCTATAACCCACATTCCTAGCATGCACATTAGATTCACCCAGAGAAATACTCATGCCCAGACTCCCCACCCCCAGGCCAATTAAATCAGCATCTTTGGATATGAGGCCCAGGCATTGATATTTTAAATCTCTCCAAATTATCCCAAAATGCAGAGAGTTGAGAACAAGGCTCCAAACCACAAGGTACAACAAGTAGGATCACACAAAAAGATATGAATCTCCGAAGAAGGTATGAACACAAGAAATCTTACCTTCAGCAAACTGTTTATGCTTTATTAATGAACTCCTGTGAGTTTTTCCCCTCTTGTTAATCTTCAACTTTAGGCACATTGGAAAGTGACTGAGAACCCTTCAGTTGGTTTTGCTTCCTTGTTTGACATGTGTGGTTTGTGGACAAGCTGCCCAGAACATGGTGAAAGACAACCACAATTAAACCTGACTCAAGTCAGCAGTGGTTTTCTACATCAGTGAGGTTTTCCTTAGAACCTTAAAAGAGGGTGAAATAGAATACATAAATGAAAGAATCAAATACACTCTCAAAAGTAAAGATCACAGTTTGGGTTGAGAGCGAAGGAGGTAAAGCTATTGTAAACAAAGGAATGATGCCTTCAATATTTTTAAAAAATATATTTTCAAAGATTTCAGAGCGGAAATGAGAGAGAGAGAGAAAGAAACATCAATTATGAGAGAAAAATCATTAATCTGCTGCCTCCTGCACACTCCCAGCCCCCACTGGGGGATCGAGTCCCCAAACTAGGCATGTGCCCTTGACTGGAATCAAACCCTCGACCCTTAAAGTCCACAGGCCAACGTTCTATCCACTGAACCAAAACAGCTAGGGCTTCAATATCCTATATAATAAAAGCCTAATATGCAAATCAACCAAATGGTCAAACAACCAGTAGCTATGAATGCACTGACCACCAGGGGGCAACGCTCAATGCAGGAGCTCTCCCCAGCACTCAGGTCCCAGGTTAGCCAAGGCGGGTGCCAATGGGGGGTCCCTGATCGCCCCATAGGGCCCCTCATCGCCAGTCAGGCCTAGGGACCCTGCCCATGCATGAATTTTGTGCATCAGGCCTCTAGTTTTTAAATAAACCTTTGACTAATGATTAAGAAGTAAAATCTATATTCTACATCTATTTTGCATTATATACCTCAGGTTTCTTTGGACTAAAGGGCTCTTTCAAAAGAAAAGGTAATACAATACTGGTAAATAGTTAATCTTCAATAAATATAATCTTGAGTAATTCAAAGTCTTAATTAGGAATAAAGTAATAAAGGAAAATAGTACTTAAAATATACTTTCTATTTCAGTTTAAGGTGACCAGATGTTCCATATTATTTGTATGAATTCAAAGAGTAAGCTATAAAAAGGCTACAAAGAAATATGCAAAACACCTGTGACTTCTCCATCTGGATTAATCACATTTTAACTAGTGAGACCTAGTAGCTCACAAAGTTATCTGAAGTATTTCACAAGGGGCACACAGCTTGCTCTTTTTTAGCAGTAGGCACTGCCCGCAGGTTGATATTGTAAGTGATGATGGAATAACTGAAGTTGTCTTTATTACTTCTCTGCCCTCTCTCTACTTTGTGCCAACTCCTGCCTCCATCTTAGCCTACATAGACTTGATAATAATATCTATACTTTAAATTTCACGCAGTCTAAATGTTTTAGATATTTGGGCTATCTCAACAAACCAAACAAACAAAAAATTAAAAAACAAAACAAAAGAAACCTTGCACCCATGGAATAGGAAAGTATAAAATAAATATAAAATATGCCCTGAAATATAAAGTAATCTGTGAAGTGAAGTCAGCCAGCTGATGCAGGCACTCACAGAGATAACTAGAACGATGAACTCTAAATGCTTTTCATCAAAGGCTTTGATCAAATACTAGTGACCTTTTATTTTAATAATCCAGGTAGATTTTAAGTGACTTTAGATAACAGTAACAATGTGTAGCATTAAATATATATGACATATAAAATACTTTTGCATATATTATCTCATTTAGTAGTTATAGAAATCTTGTGTCCAAAGTAGGAAAGGTAACTGTGTTAGGACTTTTTTTATTTTTTACAAATGACGCTTATGGAAAGGTTACTGAGTGGGCCAAAAAGGACCAAACACAGACCAGAGCACAAGTATTTTTTTCACTCCAGTGGCCTTTTCATGTTCTGCTACATAGCCTATTGGTACTAGAGAGGTTTTAGTTTTTCAGTTGTGTTTGGGATATACTACAGTTAAATCTCCAATTGTACAGAAAGTAGCACTTGAGGATGGGAGAGAAATAAAGATGTTAAGTAGTTGGGGAAGTCTCCATGTAAAACGTGGGAGTAAGGGGTATACTTTCCATTTTAATTAAAAACATCTGACTCCCTACTTTGACCTGGACTCTGCTAGGTGCAAAGTTAAAAAACGTTTAAGACTAGATCCTGTCTTTGAAGGAACCTTCTAACTAGGGGACAGATCTCAAATCTAGTGATCTGGCCTCAGAGGACTGATTAGGTATTCAGAGGAAGGGTGATTCAGATAATAAGATCAAAAGAGGAGGCAAAAAGGCAGGCAAATGATGGTCTTTTGAGAATTAAAGGAGCCGCCAAAGTTTAAATAATAAAAAAAAGGGGGTGGGTGGTAAGCCAGGAAGAGATCATTACAAAGCCCCACGCGCACGCGCAGTGGGCGCCCCGCGCCTCCCCCCCGCCTACGGGAGGGGGCGGACCATGACGCAAACACGTCCGGCGCGCTGACGTTCGCGTAGCGTGCCCTGCCCGCCGGTGTCCGCAGTTGGTTGGCTGTGCGTCGAGCCCTTCAGAGCGGGGGGGGCGGGGCTTTCTCCTGGTCGGGTTGTGCGCGCTCACCCCCCGGCGGAGGCTACCTCTCTCCCAGGTGCTCGCTCTTTCGTCGGGCACATGTACACGTAGCCATCGAGGCAGTTTCGCTCCGTTTACCAAAGCATCTTCCCTTCGGTCCCGCCCGCTCTGGCTTAGGCAGCTGACTCGGCCATGTCGAACTCGCGGCCCAGGCCCCGCCGCGGCGCCGGGAGTGGCGCCCGGGCAGCCGGGCGGGACGAGCTGGTGGCGCGGTCCTTGCAGAGCGCCGAGCACTGCCTGCGCGCCCGCGACTTCGGCACCGCCTACGCCCACTACCTCCTGGTGCTCAGCCTGGCGCCGGAGCTGAAAGAAGACGTGCAGGTGAGGGGGGTCCCTCCTCTCTCTCGCTGGCGGGCAGGTCCTCTGTCCTCCGAAGAGTAAACACAGACCAGACCTCAGTAAACTGGGAGGAAGGGGGCTAGAGTTGGTTGCTATTAATATTTACTGTTCAGTGTTGAGTTCTGTGGTTCACACCCCCCCAGCTAGCCCATCAGAAAATCCTGTCTGCTCCACCGTAAAAATGTATCCGGCATCTTACCGCTTGTCACCACCTCTCCCTTTGCTACCCTGGAGGAAGCCTCTGTCGTCTGCAGACTGGTGGAATAGGCTTGCAGCTGGCTTCTCTCCTGCAGGTCACCCCTCGGAAGCCAGCGACCGACCGGCGTGAGCTTTTCAAATTCAAAATTTCCTTCTCCCCCAGATCCCAAAGGCTGTATTGCCAAAATGAAGACTGTGTGATCATCTCCCCTGTCCTGTATTGCATTCTGTCACGTTCCTGCCTCAGGGCCTTTGCACCGGCCCCTACTGATGACAGGAGGCGTGTTCTGGGTTTCTGTGGTTGAATACGTTTTGGAATTAGCCTAAAGTATTTACTTGATGATGCATTCTTTTAGATTCATTATCAGGTTATTTGTGGCCGTTATTCTATTGAAATGCGGTGCATTTTTTCCAAGTTATTTTAGAATTCAAATTTGATTTAATTTTAGTGATTTAATTTTTTTGCTTCAGTTTTCAGCCTCAAACGACTTTCCTTTATTTCACTCAGGGTTTCTCAACTTCAGTACTACTGACATTTTGGGTGGGATAATGCTTTGTTGTGGAGGCCAGTCCTGTGTACGGCGGTATGTTTAACAACAACCCTGACCTCCATCCAGTAGATAACAGTTTGTAGTTCACATAAATTTAGTGTGAATTTTAGGACAAACTGGCTTAAAGGAGGGGGAGATGATATGTTTAGATACCGTTTGCTTTATTTGGGTAGCAGTAGAATAATGGATCATTTCGAGTGCGTTTCCTCTAGTTTTTGTTCCTTAGTTTCCTCTTGTAAAACTGAGATAGTATCTTTTTAATAGATATTTAGTGTATATTAAAAGTACACCTAAAATTAATATTTCAATGCTTGGCATTCAGTAACTAGCTCTGCTTTGTGCAGAACAAAATTGTGTTTCTTTGGGCTTTTGCAAAATACCAGTCTCTCTAGTCTTATTTCCTGTCCCTCCGTCTACTCCCCATATCCACATTTCAGCCACACCAACCTTAACCTATTGATTCCCTGATCCTTTTCATATAATCTCTGCTTTTTCTCCCCCCTCACATCCTAGAATCTTCTTCCTTATATTCTTGGCTCTCTCGTAAACTTCATCAGAATTCAGTTTCAGGTATTAATTCTTCTGTATAAAATATGTGAAGATGGTGTAAAATGTGTTCATGTTAAAACTAGCATGACCAAAGCCGTCTCTCTTTCCACTGTGTTGCAGTGTGGAGACTGGAGGGAAATGGAATTGGAGGGCGGGTGACAGTCCAGCAAGTGGTTAAAAGGGGCCAGATTATGTAACACTGGGATTGGAGAGGAGGTGACCGATGTAAAGAAATTGAGATTTGAAACTAATTGGGTTTGAAACTAATTGTATTGGAGTTAAGGTAGCATTATAAGGTGAGTAAATGGTTTTTGGTCACGCGGCACCAAAAATATATTCTGTGTGAGAGGAATATGATGGGTTCGTTTAGAACATTTTGAATTTTTTCAAAATGGTATGTTAAAATGCTCTCTACAAGGCCTCTGTGAGGATTGGAACAGGATGTATGTTGTTCATGCTATTCTTTGCACACTGATTGTTCAGGAAATATTTGAGTTGAGCTGAACTTGAGATGACTTAGGGTGCAATCCCTGGTGGAGATGACTGGTAGGAAGTTACGAGTCTGAGGTTCAGAAGAGCGTCAGGATAGGAGATGCGGATGTAGCATCTCTCAACACACAGGTGATAGTGAATGCGCTGGGGATGGATGAGGAAAGAGAAGAAGGCCAAAGACAAACTCCCAAAACACAGAAGCACACACAAAAAAAGGTAGGTGGAGAATGTGAAATGGCAGCTAAGAGTAGAGAGAATTTAGAGCGAGGTCAAATTGTCTAATTTACTACCACGCAGGTGGTAAGCTTTATTCATTTATGCATTTGTTTAGCAAGCAGTGCCTTTTAAAGATAAATAAAATTTAAGGTGATCGTTCAATTATAGTTAAGTTTTACTCTCTGGGGAATCTTCCATATGTGTTGTGTTGTCGTTCTTGATTTTTGTTATTGACTAATTTGCTGTTTTCTCTTCTGTAAAGGAAACATTTCAGTACACACTCTTCAGGTGGGCTGAAGAGCTTGATGCTCTCAGTAGAACACAAGACTTACTCGGTTGCTATGAACAAGCCCTGGAACTGTTTCCTGATAATGAAGTGATTTGCAATAGTATGGGGGAGCATCTCTTCAGGTGTGTAGTGATTTCAGATTACTTGTTAAGAATTATTCTGTATCACCTGGATCAGGGATAAATTATAAAGTAACTTGAACAGGGAGAGTTTAATATAAAGAATTATTAACTGTAACAGGATAAAGAGGGATTAGCTAATAAGCTATAAAGAGAACTCAGAAGAATACAGGAATAGCAGATATAATATGTAATAACAGAGCATTTTTGATACCATATCACATAATGAATAACAGCCATTGTCCTAAAGGCTGAGGTGAGATCAAGGAAGAGTCCCCCCTCTAGGCTGAGATCCAGACCTTGCTGAAGAGGATGTAATCATGGTTCCCAGATTGCAGAGAAGTCCTGTGGTGCTTTGCCAGGGAACTTGTAAATCTGTTCTCTGGAACTTGCCAAAATTTGCCATTAGAATTTCTGTCTACTCTACATAGAAACTTTATCATTAAAACTGATAAAAATATCAGACATTTTTGTTTTGGAATTGTTTTAATAAATCTGGTTTCACTTCTCGCTCTGTTCATCTGGTCACATTAAATTTTATTTTTCTATGAAAAATTCTATATAGGAAATACCTGTGTCAAACTTCATTAGTCAGCCTCGGAAATACAGTATAACCATAGTCTTAGTAGAAATGAGTGGAGTGAGATAAGTACTCCTTTAAGAGACAAATATTTGATAGTTTCTAGTTGTAGAATATGATAGTAACTAGGAAAATAAGATTGTCAACTGTGGCTTTTTATTTACAATGACAGCTAACCTGATTCTGATACACAGACTCCATGTCTACAAATTAGCAGCCACTCTTCATTTAAATGACATTTAGTTTTAAAAGATTTTTAATTAATTCTTCAAATTAGTTAGAAATTTACACTTTAAGTTCAAAGTTTTCTGTAGTTCTTTAGTTTATGAAAGTAGAATTACTTTATAGGACTCCATTATATTTCCAGATTACACATATATAATGATTGTAACATATAAGACCTATGTTTTAGAATACACTCAATTTAACAGAAAATTTGAGCGCTACACTTTTGGCAGATTGTAACTGTTGGTGAATTATTTTTGAAATTAAAAAAAAATACTTGATGTTAATTTGCTTCGGGGAGATGTAAAACTATGCAACATTTCAAATTTAGACAGTGGCAATTCAGAATTTGTGATAGTGGGAATATGGCTTTTGCAATACAGTTTACTTTTGTTTTTAGGTCATTGGGTCTTAGCTTTTGTCCCATTCTACTTTTCTCATCAAAACAGTGTATAACTTACTCCCCACCAAAGGACTCACTTTTCCAGGAGAAAAAGATTTCCAAAGTAAATGATAGCTTCCTTTCCTGACATTTATTTGTGAGATAAAATTGGTGTTTGGAGTGTCTCCCTGTGTTAGCCAGTCAGATTTACATTAAATTGCTAGTCAGGAAAATGTTTTTTTCTAGTTAAAAAAAAAAGGGGGGGGGCATTTTTATAGTTGGTTGGTGTTATTGAGACACATGAGTGTTTCCATAAAAGATGTACTTTGAGTGGATCATCTATATTTTAGTTTAGCTTTGCATTTTAAGAAAACAAAATTATACATTAAGAATTAAGCATAAGGGAAATGTAAACCCAGGAAATTATTAGATGCAGGCTTGGCATTGATTTAACAGATCGTTCAAATTTTGAAATTTAAAAATATCCATTGCTAAGTTGGTCTCTCGACAAACAATGGGTACTTAAGATGTATTTTTTTAAAAAAATATATTTTATTGATTTCTTACAGAGAGGAAGGGAGAGGAATAGAGAGTTAGAAACATTGATGAGAAGGATACATCCATCAGCTGCCTCTTGCATGCTCCCTACTGGGGATGTGCCCGCAACCAAGGTACATGCCCTTGACCGGAATCGAACCTGGGACCTTTCAGTCCACAGTCCGATGCTCTATCCACTGAGCCAAACTAGTTTTGGCATTTACGATGTATTTTGTATTGTACTGTATACTTTGGCAGTTGCAGAATAAGACAGCTCTGTCTTCATGATACTTAAAGATAACATGAGTGACTTCATTTAAGATAGGATGATTGCCTTTTGTTAGAGTGCAGTTTCCTGTTTAGAATTCCCTTTTCTTGCTTAAATCATACAATGAATAGTCTGATTCTGTGCTGTGTATATATATATAATTAATTTCAGAGATGAAGGAAGAGGGAGAGAGATATAGAAACATCAATAATGAGAGAGAATCATTGATAGGCTGCCTCCTGCATGCTCCCCACTGGGGATTGAGCCTGCAACCTGGGCATGTGCCCTTGACCGGAATCGAACCTGGATTTTTAGTCTGCAGATCAATGCTTTATCCACTGAGTCAAACTGGCTAGGCCTGATTCTGTTTTTTTTCAAGTTAATAGAATGCTTCAAGGTGTTTGTGAAGAAATCTTAATGTAAAAGTGTTCTACTAGCTCAGTTCCCTTCAATGTGTGGATCACACACTGGTATTGAACCAGAAATTACTAGTCAATGACAGATAAATACAAAAATTGAGAGGAAGCTTTTAGGAATTTAAATTCAAGGATTTAATCAGGGAACTTGCTTGTTGAAAAGAGTTTGGACTAGTTTGGGTGCTGCTGAAATCTGAATTACATACTGGTCATGTGCATTACAACTATCCTATCTAATAAAAGATTAAGATGCAAATTGACTGTCACTCCAATACACAAGATGGTTGCCCCCAGGTGGTCAAAGATGACTGCCCCCATGTGGACACAAGATGGCTGCCACAAGATGGCCAGCAGGGGAATGCAGTTGGGAAGGACCAGGCTTGCAAGGGAAGGCAGTTGTGGGTGATCAGGCCAGCAGGGGAGGGCCGTTGGGAAGAGGGCAGTTGGGAGTGATCAAATCTGCAGAGGAGGGCAGTTAGGAGTGACTAGGCCAGCAGAGGAGGGAAGTTGGGGGTGACTGGGCCTGCAGGGAAGGGCAATTGGGGGAGACCCAGGCCTGTAGGGGAGAGCAGTTGGGGTAGGACCAGGTCTGCAGGGGAGGGCAGTTTGGGGAGACCAGGCCTGCAGGGGAGGACAGTTGGGGGTGACCAGGCTAGCAGAGGAGAGAAATTGGGGGGACCAGGCCTGCAGGGGAGGGCAGTTAGTGGCAATCAGGCTGGCAGGGGAGCAGTTAGTTGTCAATCAGGTTGGCAGGGGAGTGGTTAGGGGGTGATCAGGCTATCAGACAGGAGTAGTTAGGAACAATCAGGAAGGCAGGCAGGCGAGCAGTTGGGAGCCTGGACTGTGAGAGGGATGTCCAACTGCCTGTTTAGGCCGATTCTACTGGGATCAGGCCTAAACGGGCAGTCGGACATTCCTTGAAGAGTCCCAGATTGGAAAGGGTGCTGGCTGGGCTGAGGGACACACACACCCCTGCACAAATTTTGTGCACCAGGCCTTTAGTCCTATATAATAAAAGCCTAATATGCTAAGTGTCTGGTCATCCAGTTGGCCATTCAATCAAAGCATAATATGCTAATGATATGCTAAGGCCATTCAACTGCTCACTATGATGTGTACTGACCACCAGGGGCAGACAGTCCACCGGTCGACCAGTCACTATGACGTGCACTGACCACCAGGGGAAGATGTTCTAACTGGTAGGTGAGCTTGCTGCTGGGGTCTGGCCATCTGGACTGGGTGAGATAGGCCAGACATGCCCTGGAGCTCTCCCGTGTCCCTCTCTGGTCCCGATTGTGCACCTGTGGGGTCCCTCGGCCTGGCCTGCATCCTCTCGCAATCTGGGACTCCTTGGCAGATGTCAGAGAGCCAGTTTCAGCCTGATCCCACAGACCAGGCCTAGGAACTTGACTGGTGTACAATTTGAGCACTGGGCCTCTAGTTGGTCCATAAAAGATTAGGTACTTAAAGGGGTGAACTGTCTATCTTCATTATAGTTTAAGAAACTATAATAATCTGGATGATTTGATTTTTCCTTTTGTCTTCTATTTTTTATTTTATCACATGGAATTCAGTTGTAATTTTTTGGGTGACTCACCTTTGAGTTTTTCCAAAGCATTTAGCTTACTGTTCTTAGAAACATTGGCTCTTTTTATTGCAGTCATATTTATTTCATTTCTGTAATATTCAAGTAAAATATGTAATGATGTTAACAAGTACAACTGATATAAACTGGTCTGTCAGCAAATTCAACTGACTCTTGATAACCATTCAACTCAGTTGCTGTGAGAAATGGTATGTAGGCAGCCCAGAGAGGAGCCTACTAGCTATAGGTATTAGTAGCTTTTACAAAGAGAATGGCTTTTAGAAAACACTGGTGTTCTATTAGGTTGGTTAAATGAAGGATGACTTTGAGAGCTTCTACCATACTATGCTATAATAGTAATTTATAGTTAAGCACATGTTAGGGTCCTGGAATGCATAAATATAATAGGGGTTCAGAAAAGTAAGAAGTGATGAAGGATTGCAATTCTCACTGAAGACTTTCCAAAAGAGATGACAGTTGGGTTGAGTAGAATTTGATGTGCTGGTGAAGGATTCTCAGGCCCCATGAGTGACATGAATGAAGGCACTGTAACTGATAGCCTATAGTTAACATTTTTTGTCTGTCATTTTTTACTCTAGAATGGGCTTTAGAGATGAAGCAGCTGGGTATTTTCATAAAGCGGTGAAGCTAAACCCTGATTTCAGTGATGCAAAGGAGAACTTCTATCGTGTTGCAAATTGGTTGGTGGAACGTTGGCACTTTATCATGCTTAATGACACCAAAAGGAATACGATTTATAACGCAGCAATCCAAAAGGCAGTTTGTTCGGGATCCAAAAGTGTTTTGGATATTGGAGCAGGAACTGGAATACTAAGGTTTGTTGTACTTGTGTTTTAATTACATAGACCTGTATACTAATGTAAATTAAAGATTTTACCAAATATAGAATATTTTACTGTGGAATTTAAAAATAGAGTTTAATTTATTTCTCATAATCTTGTTATGATTATTAATACAACTATTATATTTTTCACTGTAGCTTTTGCTTAACTGTTAAGAAAAATTTGGGGTGGTTATTGGAATTTTGAATAATGAATTTCAGTAATATTTTTATATTAATATTCTGGTTGAATCTAGTTATTTAAGTCTATTAACATTCTTCATGCCTATTGTGTCTTCTTAATCTGCCGGACATCATGATTTATTTCTTGATAAGAATATTAGTTCATTTTTTTAATATAGAATGAATAATGGTTGTGTTAAAGAATAAAAAGAAAGCCCATGTTTAAATATCACAATTCCACTAACACTTGAAAAAAGTGGACTATTATTATTTTCTTTGATGAAGCACTTTTCCCTTTGCAGTATGTTTGCTAAAAGAGCTGGAGCGCACTCGGTGTATGCCTGTGAGTTATCTCAGACCATGTATGAGCTTGCATGTGATGTAGTGGCAGCGAACAAGATGGAAGCAGGAATCAAGCTCTTACATATGAAGTCGCTTGACATAGAAGTTCCAAAACACATTCCCGAAAGGTATTATAATGTGAACTAATTTTAGTATTTATACTCCATTATTTTATTTTTTAAAAAGTAAGATATTTGGTTTCTAGTTCAAACAAAAATACTAAAACTCTTATACTGTAAAGGTATGGATATATAGGATAGTTTAGCATAAGATGGGTTTTAATAGAAGGTCATATTCTTTTGCTGTTCTTGTTAATCCTCACCTGAGGATATTTTTTTCTATTGTTTTTCAGAGAGAGAAGCGGAAGTAGGGTGGGTAGGGGGGAGGCGTGGGGGGAGGAGAGAGAAACATCATTTGAGAGAGACACATCAATTGGTTGCCTCCCACACACCTGGGGTGGAGAGTCAACCCGCAAGCCAGGTACATGCCATTCACTAGGAATCGAACCTGCAACCCTTTATTGTGCCATGTAATGCTCTAACCACTGAGAAACGCATGGTAGGGCCATAAGGTCATATATATATACTGAGTGGCCAGATTATTATGATCTCTGAACGCATAATACTCTGGCCGCTCAGTGTATACCCTATATAAAAAATATGCAAATTGTCCCCTCAATCAGGAGTTCTACCAGCAGCAGGTAGGCCGGCCAACTGCCTATGTCCCCTCTCCCTGGCCAGGCTGGCCAGACCCCACCTATACACTAATTCATGCACATGGCCTCTAATACACACACACACACACACACAGAGTGGCCAGATTATTATGAATTCAGAGATCATAATAATCTGACCACTCAGTGTATATATTTAAATATATTTTTATTGATTTCAGAGAGGAAGGAAGAGAGAGGGATAGATAGAAATATCAGTGAGAAAAGGATCATTGATTGGTTGCTTACATACTGGAGATCCAGCCCACAACCTGGGCATATGTCCTTGACCGGACTTGAGCCTGGGACCATTCAATCCACAGGCTGATGCTTTATCCACTGAGCTAAACCAGTTAGGGCAGGTCATATTCTTGAAAATAAAAATGTAATGATTTTGAGAAGAATTTGTACAAGGAACTTAATAAATGAACTTGACCTTTAGCAAGTTACTTTGCCTTTGTTAATTTTAGTGTTCTAGTTATAAAGATGGATTAATACCTCCTGTGTATTCAATAACTTTAAAAATTCTACTCTAAAATAATAAAATGAGTTGATCAACCTTGGTGGACTTATTACATTTTGTGTTAAACTGTTTGGCTAAATTGAACATTTTGGGAATTTCAGCTTTCAATGGCTTAAGCCCTTTCATATGCTTTGAATATTATCATTAAAAGTCTTGGCTTTTTAGTGTGTTATCTCATTTTGGTCCATATTGCAGGAGTAAGGGGGTTTTGGAGCTATAAGGGGTTTAAAATCAACTGGCCCAACACTGTCATTTTAGATGAAAAGTTTTCTCTAGGTGGTACTTGCTTTACTACCTCTCTTGGATAGTTTATCTTCTCATCTTCTTTCAACTCAGTTTATTTTGAAATGGGGTTTATATTTATACAAGGGGCCCAGTGCATGAATTTGTGCACCTTGAAAAGAAATATGGGCTGCAGTAGGCACATGGGCGGGTCTCAGCCCATCCTCCATTCACCTGCCTGACTGCTCCCACCACGGCCCCCAGTCCCATCTCTGGCAACCCTGCTCCTGCTGCCACTGCTTCCACATGCTGACAGTGCTGGCTCTGCTCACACCCCTGACAACACCGAGCGATTGGGGCCGGCACCAGCAGTGGGTGCAAGTGGGGCCCACACTGTCAGCAGGTGTGAATAGTGGCTGCTGCCCTGATTGCCCCTCAGGAACAGGGGGAAGTGGAGAAGCCTTTAGGGGTGATCATGGCTGTCAGCTGCTGCTCGCACCCGCTGGTGGCTGGCACCAGCTGTGGGTACGAGCGGAGCTGGCACTGGCAGCAGATGCGAGTACTGGGCAGGTCTGGGACAGGCGGGAGCAAAGAATTTTCAGTAACTACCAGAGGTTCGCCGCAATGATAGTGACTGATGCCCTGCCTTGGTCTGGTGCCACCGCTCACCTGCTTCACCATCCGGCCACAGCCAGTGCCCACTATGTTCCACACACACCCCCTGGTAGTCAGTGCATGTCATAGTGACTGGTTGGTCCAGTTGTTCCATCATTCTATTTGCCTTTTATTATATAGGGTCCTTATCATTTGGACTATGATTTCAAAAAGTCTTTTTTCATATATGTATGATAATGTTTATATTTACATAGTACTTACAAAGAAGTACTACTATATTGTTGAAACAGATAATTATACCCATTTTATAGAAACAGTGTCCAGAATTGTCTTAGTCTGCTCAGGGCACTGTAACAAAATACTGCAGACTATATGGCTTAAACAACAAACATTTATTTTCTCATAGTTCTGGAGGCTAGAAGTCCATGATCAAAGGGTACTGGTAAATTTAGTGTCTAGTGAGAATTCTTTTTCTAGCTTGCAGATGGCTGATGGCTGCTTTCCTGCTGTGTTCCCAAATGGCCTTTTTCTGTTCATGTGAGGACAGGGAGAGATTATTGGTGTTTCTTTTACTTTTATAAGGATACCAGTTCTTTCTACCTTTATAACCTCATTTATTCTTAATTCCCTCCTAAAGACTTTCTCTCCAAATACAGTCACATTGTGAGTTAGGACTTATATGAATTTTGGTGGTCCATAGGATGAATCAGAGTTATTTACATTTTACTTCTCTGGCTGGTGTGGCTTAGTTGGTTGTAGCATCATTCTGTACACCAAAACCAAAAGGTGGTGGGTTCGATTCCGTCAGGGCACATACCCAGGTTTAGGATTCCATTCCCAGTTGGCGGCAACCAGTCGATGTTTCTCTCTCCCTTCCTCTCTTTCTAAATAATAATAATAACAATAATAAATAAATAAATTTTTCTCACAGATAGTGTTGCAGAAGGATTCCAATACAGATTCCATTATTAATTTATTTTGACCTTGAACAAATCTAAAGATTTAAGATGTTGGATTAAATGTTTGCAATACCCTCTACTTCATAAATATATGTAATTATAAGTACTGAAAATTTTTGTATATATAAAATATTGGGTCTAGACACTGGGGAGAATACTAAAGTTGTTTTTTTTTTCCTTCAAGGCCCTTATAATCTAGATAGGAAGATAAGGAATAGTCATGAAACGTGTTTTTTTTTAAATCTTCTAATTACACTGATACAATAAATGCTAAAGAAGTTTAGAGAAGGGAGAAGAATCATTTTGGTATGTCTTTGAATGAAATTTTCTAGAAAGAAAAGAATGAAGATCAGAGCTCTGTGGATTAGACTTTCATGAAAACTCACAGGTAGTGGATAAAAAGCAAGAGAAGTAACAGGAGAGGCATAATGAACATGTAAGCGGTAAACATGGGTAATGAAGGTAGAGAAGGAATTTGAGAGGCAGGGCTTTTCACCTGCATTGAATATTATTTGTAGATCAAGGAAAATGAAAATTGAGAAAGATTATTTATTTGGATAAGTAGGGGAATCATTAATGATGCAGAGTATTTTTATATAGTGTTGTGCATAGAAATCCAATTAGTCAACATTAAGGAGAGGGACTAATTAATGGGTATGAGCCACTCTTTAAGGATTTAGGCAATGAAAATAGTCTGAGGGGGCAGCAGAGTCAAGTGAAATGAATGGAATACAGAGGAGCCTGAGGAACATTAGAGTCAAGTTCTTCAAGTTTAAAGAGTCAATATTAAAAATGAAATTAGTTAGGAAATTTTACTTGTAGACTGTTTCTATAACATACTCTTCCTTTTTTCTCTCAGCTTTGACATCTTTATATAAAAGCATGATATTTTACTTACATATGTTTTTAAAAAATCATTCTGTAGAGTGTCCCTAGTTGTAACAGAAACTGTCGATGCAGGTTTATTTGGAGAAGGAATTGTGGAGAGTTTGATTCATGCATGGGAGCACTTACTTTTGCAGCCAAAGGTAAGCAGCATAAAAATAGGTAAATTGGATACAGAATTTATTATTTTAACAGATACTTATTGAGTCCCTATCACAATAAGTCTATAAAAAATACACTCACAAACATTTAATAACATAATGCAGTGTGCCCAAATGGGGGTATACAGGCAAAAAGGAATTCATAGAAATTGAGATTGTATTGTGAAGGGACTGACTGACCATTGGATTCTTGAGTGAGATTGAGAAAGTAAGAATTTTCAGTCTCACAGCCCTCACTGCTTTAAATTTTGGCAACTTATCGAGAGAGTTTAGAAATACTATCTTGATGTGGTTTTAAGGTACTAGTTGACCCAGGCTACTAATTAACTCTTGTTATTACCAAATTATATTTGGCATTAAAATCCTTTACAGTGGCCTACAAATTGAAGATTTGGTTTATGTAATATATTATGAACGAAATGATTTTAACATGTAATAAGAATTCACTACTTACAGAAAGTGGTTTGGATTTAAAGTAGCTAATTAAAGGTTGAAAAGAAGAGCAGTTTGTTTTTCAAGTAGATAATGGTGATTTTTGGCTTCTCACATCAATATCCAGTAGTTTTTTGCTGTATGCATATTTGTATCCTTATAATTCCCTTTCCCTCCTTCCTTTCCTGTTTGTACTATTAAAAAATGGATATGTAATATATATATAAGTACATATGTAGAGCAATGAAAATAAACTTTTAAAGAAAAATAAACCATAACCTGCTTATTCTTACCTATTGTTCTGTAGTTTTCTTAATAATTTTTAGAGTTTGTCATTACATATTTTTGCATACATGTAACTGAATCTAATCTTTATTGTTACATTTTTAGAACAAAGGTGAAAATAGTAACTGTGAAAAGTATGGGAAAGTTATACCAGCAAGTGCTATTATATTTGGCATGGCAGTAGAATGTGCAGAGATAAGAAGACATTATAGGTAAGTGATTATTGAAATAGTAAATACTTTAAAAAAATCATAATTGAACGGATAGACTATACTTTAAAGGTTATTTAATGAATATTTATCTGGAAGAGAATTTGTAGTTTTCTGACCTTTAAATTCATGATGTTTTATTCAGGTCTTAATTTACTTTTTGAATTTTTTAAAACTTTAGGATTCTAGAATTAAAACCAGCTTCAGTTTCCTAGTGGAAAATTAATTTTGATACAACTTAATAAACTTTTGATGTGCAATAGATTCATGTAGGAAAATATTAAGTTCACTGATTTTAGATGAAAGTGAAGTAAAAATTTCCAAATGAAAATAATTCAATTTATTTCTCTCATTCGTTCTTAATAACTTTATTAATAGTAAATGTTTTATGATTGAGGGGAATGAAATTTAAGCATCTTTCTACCCATGAGGTGCTAAGATTTACTTATTAACTATGATATAAAGTTTTTTTAGTTAAAGAAGTTTCTTGGTTACATGTTCTTGAGCATTGTGAATGTTTTATTTTGCTAAAATATTGATCCATATTTTGTGAGGACTTTTTAAGGAGGCCTCCCTTCCAATTACTTAGTAGTAAATATAACATACAAATGTTTTAGGAAATACTGATGAGTAAAAGAATAATCAGCCTGCCCTTGGCCCATGTGGCTTGGTTGGTTGTTATTCTGTGCACCTAAAGGTTGCCAGTTCAATTTCTGGTCAGGGCACATGCCTGGGTTGGGCTCAAACCCTGTAGAGGGTGTGCAGGAGGCAGCCAATTGATATTTCTCACAGTGATGTTTCTCTCTCTCTTTCCTCTCCACTCTTCTTGCTCTAAAAATAAGTTGAAAAAAAGTTCTAAAGAAAAAAATCATCCAGATAACTGCTGTCCATCTTTGTTATATATTCTTTATACTTTTCTATGCATATTACAGGGTGATATGGAAAAATACCTAGTGATTGGTAGGGCACAGTGCACTGACCAGATAGTGGCCTTAATCAGAACACTGGCTGAATTAGAGTATACTGGTTGAATGTTAGCTTTGTGTAAGTAAATGTGTGTGTGTGTGTGTGTGTTTGTGTGTGTAAATAAATTATATTTTGTTTCAAAAGTATCAGTAAATATTTTTTTCTTTGCTTATTGGCCATTTGGTTATGCTCTTTTGTGAAGTGTCTAAGTCTTTTGTCAATTTCAGTTTTTCTTTTATTTGTAGGAATTTAAAAATGTATTTTGGATATGAGCGCTTTGTTGAACAGATGCATTACAAATTTTTTTCTATTTAATGGCTTGACTATTAGCTGTCTTACTGGGTACTTTTTTTTAAAATTGTCACCTGAGGATAGTTTTTTCATTGATTTTTTTTTTTTTTTTTAGAGAAAATGGAAGGGGAGGGTATCTTTGAGAGAGAAAGAGAGAAGAGAGGTACATCTCTTGGTTGCCTCTTGCATGTGTCCCCTGAAGGTGGTCAGGGATCGAACTTGCAACAAGGTATGTGCCCTTGACCTGGAATCAAACCCATGACCCTTCAGTCCAGAGGCCATCAATCTAACCACTGAGAAGTGAGGGTTGGTTATCTTTTGATGAGCAGAAGTTCTTAATTGTAATGTAGACCTATTATCAGTTTTCCTTTATAGTTAGGGATTAGGTGTATGATTATGTTTAGGAAAACTTTGTCTCTGAAGTTTTATTTCATTTTTATGTTTATTTTTGATGGATTCAATACTAGATGATGCTACTTGATTCTAAAAAAGAACCCCATCTTTCTCCCTCCCCTCTCTTATTTCCTCTTTCACCAGGGTGGGCACTAAGGACATTGCTGGGATCTGTTTGCCAACAAATGTGAAATTTCAGAGTCCAACTTATTCTTCTGTAGATACCGAGGAAACAGTTGAACCTTATACAACTGAAAAGATGAGTAGAATTCCTGGAGGATATTTGGCTTTGACAGAGTGCTTTGAAATTATGAAAGTAGATTTCAACAATATTCAGGTAAAAAAAAAAAGTTCAGTTACTGTTTTTGAGCATTAAACTTCATCTGTTGTTTAAAATAATTAATACATAGGACAGTCTTATTTTATGAGTTTGCATGGGATTCCATTTAAAGAAAATAATTAAACAGTAACCAAAATTCCCTCCTGAAATTATTCACTTTAAAAAAAGAGAAAAGAAATCCCTAACATTTGTTGGGAATGTATAATGTGCCAGGCATTTTCACATGTGTATTTAGGTCGCTCAGGCAAGAATCTTGTAATATGGTTGTACTTATCTATGTGCTATACAGATGAAGGAACTGTTGCTTACATTAATTTCCCCCAAATTACGCAGCAGGTGAATGTAGGGGCAAAAAGTCAATGTTTGACTTTTATTAGTGTTTTGCTGCCATTTCAAATTAACAGTTTAACTCCTCGAAATGAATAGTGATCCACATTTCTGGATTGTATGATTTTTAAAGTGACTAGCCATCTCAGGTCTAAGAAGTCTCTGAGATGTGGGAATTTTAAAACAGGACAAGTTGATCACCCTTGTGTGTCTATGTGTGTGTTGTTCAGTGGTGGAAGGATGTGAATATACAAGGAAAGTGTCCAAAGGAATTGAGAAAAGTTACATAAAATCCTTTTCTGAAGCTCTTTAATTAAGGTTAAATGTTCAAGTATATACATTTCTTTAGATGAAACCTATCTGGGGACAGAAGACTTTGTGAGGGTCATTTTAGCCTAAGATTTTTATAATTTAATAAAACTTTCTCTTATTAATTGTTACCAGCTTTTTCTTGAGGTGATCTAGAGCTAAATGAACATTTTGGCATTGCTTACTAAGGCTGAGCTTCAAGATCACGTTTTTCCTGATATCCCTTAGAAAAACAATGTGATTACAGCTGCTAAGTACCCCAAAGCTATCATTTTCTTAGTTCAAGCTTTTATTTTAATTTTTCTTTGACACAGTAAAAAAATACTTTATTAAGGTTTTAATTTTGAAAGTAATATCTGCCTTTTTAATACTTTCAAATAACACAGAAGAATAGAAAGGAAAAAGAAAAGGTATCTTTAAAAAAATATACAGTATACGTCTTTCTTTCCCCAGGTTTCTGGTTTCAAGTGCATCTTTTCAGACTTGCTTTTCTATTCACACATTCTCTCTCTCGCCCACTTTTTAAAAAATAAAACAATCTTGATTGCTTTGCCACTCACACTGCCTTCATTCAATAAGGGAGGGGCAAAAGTAGGTTTGTAGTGCTTCATATGGAAAATAATAACAATAATAAGTAATAATATCAGAATGAACCCAATGGTTCACATACTCACACCTGTAACCCTACTTTGCCCCATCCTGTTTATCATGGACTTCTTTCTATGTCAGTTTTTTTTTGTGTTTTTAAAAAAATATACTTTTATTGACTTTTTATAGAGAGAAAGGGAGAGGGATAGAGTTAGAAACATCGATGAGAGACATCGATGAGAGAGAGACAGCTGCCTCCTGCACACCCCCCACTGGGATGTGCCCGCAACCAAGGTACATGCCCTTGACCGGAATCGAACCTGGGACCGTCCATTCCACAGGCCGACGCTCTATCCACTGACCCACACTGGTTTTGGCTTCCCTGTTTTTAATAGCTGCAAGTATTCCACTGTGATATGTCAGAGTGCCCTAAGTGATTCCAGGAGTCCCAAGACACCAATTCCCCGGGGCCTATGGTCGGATTGAGAAATTGCAGAAATGGAAAGTGATACGGTATTGGGATATGCACATATTAAATGTATAAAATCCTTTTATATTTTTGTAGGAATTAAAAAGTCTTGCAACTAGAAAACCTGATAAGATTGGTGTTCCCGTTATTAAAGAAGGCATACTGGATGCCATTGTGGTTTGGTTTGTACTCCAGCTTGATGATGAACATAGTTTGTGCACAAGTCCTAGTGAGGAATCATGTTGGGAACAGGCTGTCTACCCCGTACATGACCTTGCAGGTATTACCTTGTCTAATGTTTTTTCCGTTAGTTTTTTCTGTTCTTACACTTGTTTTAATCCTCTAAGCATTTGAGGCGTGAAAAAAAAAAGATCACTTTGAATATGAAGTTTCTAGTCAAGGGAGACTGATGACAGCTTTGAGAATTTTCTTTTTCTATAAAGTGGCTTTAAATAATACATGTAGGTAAGAGAAACTAAAACATAACTCTCCTGCATTCCACTCAAAAATACCTGTCATTGCCCTACCTGATTTAGCTCAATGGATAAGTATCAGTCTGCGGATTGAAGGATCCTGGGTTCGATTCTGGTCAAGGGCATATGCCCAGGTTGCTCAATCCCCAATAGGGGGTGAACAGGAGGTAGCCTGTTAGTGATTCTTTCTCATGTTGGATGTTTCTCTCTCCCCTTCACCTTCCTTTCTGAAGTCAACAAAATATGTATTTTAAAAATCATTAAATCATTTCTCCAGCAGTAGATAAGAGCAGTGTAGCCCATTTTTAGTAAAACAGAAAAGTATTACTTTTAATGTACGATTTCTTACCATTTACAGAACCTGATGGCATCTGTGGAGCCCCAGGTCCTAAAAATGCACACAAATAAATACACAAGTTTGCAGTTTTAGAGAGTTCATGAACCCATGGACTTCTCTAAGGAAATTCTATATTAAAGATATTTTTTGTATAGAAAATTTTTTGGACCAGGAATTTGATGGGTTTTAGTATATTTCACAGCAGTTGTAGTGCATAGACAAATTCTACTTTTTAAAGAGGCTACTTGTTTCTCCTAATCAAGGATCTGATTTGGCACAGTCATTAAGTCATGAAGTGGGCACAGTGTTTTGGCTAGTATGGTGTTTTTAGAGTCAGTTGTGTAGATTTGGATTCAGGTCTCAGCTTCTACTTTCTGACTCCCTGGCTGTCCTTGCTGGTTATTTTTCAGAGCTTCTGTTATGAGATGTATAAAAATGGTATGCTGCTGCCTCCCTTGTAGGACTGTAGTAGGGATTAATAGAGATGATGAATATAAAATGCTTACCATAATGATTGGCACTTAATAAGTGCTATCTTCTATTTGTGTTTATTTAGTTTAAGCCTCTGACAGTAACTTAGACAGATGGTCTTTTTGTTTTTAAATGTTTTCTTGGGAAAGGACGTTTTAAGTGTTTAAACACAATAATTTGTATTTTCAACTGGCTTTAGTGCTGATAAGAGATTGTAATTGTACACTCACATTTTCAAGTTTTATTAAGTGTGAAATCTAATGGAAGAGAGCATAGGACTTAATTTTTCCTTATATTTTCAAATATGCAAGGTAGTCAGTTAAGAGATATTACTGATAGGGTTCTAGTGAATAATGCTTTTATCTTTTAGAAATTACTTTTAGAGAAAAGAATAATGGCCCTTTAAGCTAAAGTAAGGTTTCGTGTTAATCCCTTAATTTCATCTCTGTTATTGTCAGCTTCATTGCCAAAGAAAATTGAGAGTTCCCTGTAGCTCTTCCCACCTCCAATTTGGGGACATGAAAGGATATCTAATGATTGTAGGGAAAGCACTAAATACTGATAGTTAAGTTAATAATGTAACTCTTGAATCTCTCTATTAGACTGAGTTAATGAATCTTTAACTTCAGTGTTTCCCTTTGTAAAGCCTAAGAGATTTTCCTAGGTTTTATTACTTTTTTTTTGTAGGAAATGAATAGATTGATTATAATAAATTGATATAATCCTCCCTGTAGGCATTTAAAAAATGGGGAGGGCTGGTGGAATGGGAGGGTTGGTGGAATGTGTTTATGTGATCATAAGGCTAATAAACACTCATATTCATCAATTATAATTATTTTCTTTCTTTCTTATGAAGACTACTGGATAAAGCCTGGGGACCATGTGATTATGGAAGTGTCTTGTCAGGATTGCTACTTAAGAATCCAGAGTATCAGTGTCTTCAGTTCGGAACATGAAATGGATGTTGGAACAAGTTCTACCAAGAATAAAGACTTGCTTTCTTTAGGAAATGAGGCTGACCTCTGTAGTGCCCTGGCTAACCTTCAAACCAATAAACCAGATGCTGTGGAGCAGACATGTGTACTGGAATCCACAGAAACTGCTTTGCTTAATAACATTCCATATCACGAAGCCTTTAAAATGGCAATGAGGAAAGTGCTGTCTTCACTGACCCCAGAGAAGCTGTGCCAGACCGTGGATGCCCACTGCCAGGACAGTGAGATGAGCTGTGGAGGTGGGCAGAATGATTCTGAACAGTGTGCCTCGGAGCCTTTCTATGTGCTAGATGTGTCTGAAGGCTTCTCCATTCTGCCTATAATCGCTGGCACACTGGGGCAGGTTAAACCTTACAGTTCTGTGGAGAAAGACCAGCATCGCATCACTCTGGACCTCATAGCTGAAGCCAATCACTTTCCTAAAGAAACACTTGAGTTTTGGTTGAGACATGTGGAAGACGAATCTGTGTTGCAAAGGCCCAAATCAGACAAGTTGTGGAGTATAATTATATTGGATGTCATTGAGCCATCTGGGCTCATACAGCAGGAAATAATGGAAAAAGCTGCAATATCCAGGTAAAACACAAAATATAACTTTTTTTTTTAACTTAAAATTCATGGGAATTCTTTTAGTTCTTTAAAAGTATAACTGTACAAATGATTCATGATTTTGTATCTTCCTCAAGCGTTGCTTTTCAGGACCTGTGACTTCATACCTTTCTCTTTGTGTGCATGTAATTACTTATTTTCCCCTTCAAAATACCCCCTCCATCATAAATGTGAAGAACAGTAAACCTGCTTTGGGATTGGACTGCCTATAAACTATAGTATAATGTGGGAAATAAGTAGAGATCTAGAAAAACAGATTCAGGG
This sequence comes from Lasiurus cinereus, assembly GCA_011751065.1. Classification (NCBI taxonomy): domain Eukaryota; kingdom Metazoa; phylum Chordata; class Mammalia; order Chiroptera; family Vespertilionidae; genus Lasiurus; species Lasiurus cinereus. The sequence continues at coordinate 27,331,165 of JAAGEH010000293.1, read as the reverse complement.
TAATTAAGGAAAAAAAATCAGATTTCAGCTTGCTAATTTCATAGAATGGTACCCTCTCGTGGTGATTTGGTATTAAAATTTTATCAGGTTTAGTAAAGGCATAGATAGGAATTTTTTTAAGAGCTGTATAATTTTCGTTAAGCTGTATAATTTTGTTACGAGGTCTATAATTTTACCAATTTCTACCCGACTATTTAAAATGCTAAAAAGTTAGTAGGAAAGGAATAACAAATATGAGTAAAGCATTGGGATCAGGTTAGAGTCCATTTTTAAGGTAGTGTGTATATAGGACTTCCTACAATTTAAATGATTATGTGCTCATATTTACTGAGATTATCCTGGTTTAGGAGCATTGCTTATTTCCATTATTCTGGTGCCATTATGTTAAGGAATCATCTCTAACTTTCCTTGCTGATACTGTGTTCATCAGATTACCTGTATATGATTTGGCCTTTAGGGAAAGCTATTACAGAGCAGCCTGCTTGCCTATTGTAAACTTTTCTATCAGCTTTTTATTTGGAAAAGTCCATTAAACTATTTATAATTTGTAGCTCACTAATACATCATGATTTAGTTATTGGTATTGATAAAATGTGAGGCATCAAGATGTCTTTTAAAACACTTTTTTCTCTAGATGTTTGCTACAATCTGGAGGCAAGATCTTTCCTCAGTATGTGCTGATGTTTGGGTTGCTCGTGGAATCACAGACACTGGTAGAAGAGAATGCTGTTCAAGGAACAGCACGAACTCTTGGATTAAATATAGCACCTTTCATTAACCAGTTTCAGGTAAGTGCCTAGAAGAGAAATTCAACCATGTGGCTGTTATCCACAGTCTACCTTCTCTCTCTCTCTCTCATTTTATATAGTCATTATATTTTGCTGGATTAGGATGGTTATCAGTCAGTTTCCTAGAGCTTAAAGGAACTTATTATGGATAAAAGTCAACTTAAAGAAGGATGGATGCCTTTAAGGATGTTCAGGGAGAGATTGATTTATCTGTGTTTCTAATACTTTATTCAGACAGGATGGCACTAATATATATATATATATATATATATACACATACATATATAATATATATATGTAAAATTATTTTAGAGAGGAGGCAAACGGAGGAGATAGAAACATGAAAGATGTGAGTGAATCATTGACTGGCTGCCTCCTGCATGCCCCCTACCTGGGATTGAGCCTACAACCCTGGTATGTGCCCTGACCTGACCAGGAATTGAACCAGGGCCTCCTGGTTCATAGGTTGATAATCACAGAGCCACACTGGCCAGGAAGGAAGGCACTTTGTTTCCTTTTTATTTCAAATGAGGAGGCTAACGTGATGGGACACTTTATAGCAGTCAGTTGTCAACTTGGACTCTATAGTCATGTACCCTAAAATGATGTTTCAGTCACTTAAGGATCACATATTCAACAGTGGTCCCATAAGATTGTCATGGAGCTCAAAAATTCCTGTTGCCTAGTGCATCATAGCCATGGTAATGTCATAGAGCAACACATTACTCATGTATTTGTGGTCATGCTGGTGTAAACAGACCTGTGCTACCAGTCACATGAAAGCATGGCACAATTACAGTAGTGGGCTGTACCATCTAGGTTTGTGTAAGTGCACTCTGTGATGTTCGCCTAATGATGAATTTCTCAGAACGTATCCCCTGGTTAAACAGTGCATGACTATTTTCAGATCTATTGGTAATTAGAACCCAACTCCAAATTAATCTGATACGTGGCCTGAATGGTCAGATTTTAAAGCGTCCCTAGATGATTTTAATTTGTAGCCAAGTTGAGAACCAGTGCCTTATAGAAATATATTTTATTTGCAAACAAAATCCACTATTAAATTGTTTGGTTGAATTTGACATGTTTTCTCAAATTCAATAGTTCATGTTATACTATTGTCTTATTTGTTCATCTTTCACACAAAAAGACACCCCTGGTTTAAAAATTTTGAGCTGTTGGGCTTAAGTAAAAATTTAATCTGCTTCCATCGAAGCAAAGAATCCATAGATAATTGAAACCATGGTTTAAAGAAATGATTTAACCTGCCTAAACTGTAAAACTGGAATTAATAAAATTCCTTATATCTTAAGATTGATGTAAGAATTGAGCTAAATGAAAAAAGCATTGTATTGTATTGAGCCACATACAAAGTAATTAGTTGGCCAAAAAAAAAAAAAAAAAAAAAGAATTGAGTAAAAGTGAAAAACTTGTACTTTGTTTAGGTACCTATTCGTGCATTTTTGAACCTGTCCTCACTGCCTTGTATACCTTTAAGCAAACCAGTGGAACTCCTAAGACTGGATTTAATGACTCCATATTTGAACACCTCTAACAGAGAAGTAAAGGTAACTTAAAATAATTACTCTTGTCATACACAGAATAATTATCTTAAACTAGGTAACATTTTATGTACATAAAATTGTTTTAGCCACTTCTTTTGAAGATTTAAATGTTTATTTTTTTCTGAACAATATCCAAAAATGGGCTTGAAAAAATATTAGTGAGTAAAATAGGTTACTAATTAAATATATTTATGAAATTTGGATCTAAAATTTACTAACAAGGCAAAGACTTACTTATTCAAGTCTATCTGTTTTGATGAAATTCTCACGATTTCTTAATTTTCCTAGGTACACATTTGTAAATCTGGACAAGTGACTGCCATTCCATTTTGGTATCATATGCACCTTGATGATGAGATTAGGTTAGATACCTCCAGTGAAGCCTCCCACTGGAAACAAGCTGCAGTTGTTTTAGATAATCCCATCCAGGTGGAAATGGGGGAGGAACTCGTGCTCGATGTCCAGCACCACAAAAGCAACGTCAGCATCACAGTGAAGCACTGAAGAGCAGTTTTCTGGTGAAAACCTGTTCACGTAGAGCAAATACACAACTTTTCTGGTCTGAATAGTGGGACTGTAATCATAAAGTCGGGGGTGTAAAGACTTAATTCCTTGTATTGATCAAATATTTTTAAAATTGACCTTTAATAAAATGTATTTAAAAGATACTACTTTATGTAGTAGCCTTATTACAAAAATATTTGCAGACTTCCTTTCTGAAAAAGGCTGTCATTAGTTTTTACATTAGGAAACTTGGTCTTTATTGCTTAGTTTTACTCACTATAAATTTTACTAAACACGTTTACTTATGTGCTAAAGCTACAAAGTATTTTACAGTATCTTCATTGTCATGTTTTATTTTTTTATTGATTTCAGAGAGGAAGGGAAAGGGAGAGAGATAGAAACATTAATGATGAGAGAGAATCATTCATCGGCTGCTTCCTGCATGCCCCCTACTGGGGATTGTGCCTGCAATCCAGGCGTGTGACTTTGGCCAGAATAATTTGGAACCCTTCAGTCCGCAGTCTGACACTCTATCCACTGAGCCAAACCTGCCAGGGCTTTATTTTCATGTTTTAGAAAGTAAAGCAAAACTTTTAATATTTAGGTATCTTGGCTTTTTTCCTTAAGTCCAAACTTATAATTAGAAACATCAAAAAGTTGTTTTGCACTGAAGACTGAAGGCTATGGTTACTTGTAAATTACAAGCTTGCTTCTTTTAAATACTGGGTGTACTTATGAAATAACTTCTTAGGTTTTGTGTTTGGGAATGCAAAAAGAATTTAAACTCTATGCTAAATGTAATTAAGAGTAAAAGAGTTAGGAAAGAAATAAAATCTTAAGGAGGCAGCATTTTTCCTGGTATGCTTTGGCAAAGAAAAAATGAAAACAATGAATTCAAGAAAGAATTAAACCTAAACCAGTATTTTTCAAAGTTTTGATTTGGATGTATAATAAGAAATATATAATAATTGACCCAATTTTTAAAGACTTGGAGTAGATAAATAAGATGATCATGCTTTGTATATATTATGTGCTATTTGTAAGCCTCAAAGAAATTAAGATGTACCTTCTTCCCACATTGCCTATTCACAAAGCCTCAAAGAAAATAAGGTGTACCTTCTTCCCACATTGCCTATTCTCATTATCTCTAATATTATTCTCAGCTTTACTTTCAATAGAAATGTTTAGTTTATAATAGTGGACACAGTGAAGACTTTGTATGTAATTACTGTGAACCAGTATGTGTGTGTGTGTGTGTGTGTGTGTGTGTATAAGTATGTAAAGTAAGGGTTTTGACAATTAATACTTACCGTTGCTATTTGCAATATACTACTATGGCACTTTCTGTATTTCATTTGTGGTATAAAATGTTAAATTCGATCCAGAAACCCCATCCCAAGTAATAAGATTCTCAAATAGCACCCCCATGTCTTCTGACTGTGGTTTATACGTTTACATTAGCTGACACCTTTAATAATAACTGAGGAAAAGTAGACTTCTTTTCTACTATAAGTTTCTTATTTATTCTTCCAATCTTTAATCCGGTTTATTATTTTCATCTCAAAGTCACAGATCACAATCTAGTAGGGTTAATGCAAATGATTTTTAGATAGTTGTTTTAAGATTAGTAAGATTAGGTCTGAGCTATTTATCCTAATAGGAATATAAAAACTAGGTATCTTTCAGTGTAGGCATGTAATTTTTAACCCTTAATTTTTCTGGACTTTTTTTATGCTATGCCTCTCTAATCAAGATCTTTTTGTTAAAACATTAATGATTTGTTTAAAGAATGAGAGACATAAAGTTGCAGAAAATAAATGATAAATTATTATTTATTGAAAGACATCCAGTTGAGAAATATATGGCACATGATTATGATTACGTTCCACTAATTCATACTTCTGAATTATACTTTCTGCTAATTCCAGAGCATTATTTTCATGCAGCAGTGATAGGAAGCATTGATAATTATTTTTTTATGACCATCCTCTTGATAAAGCATGTAACATCAAGAAATTTTAGTATAGTCATTTTCTACCATTTGAGTATGTGATACTCTAATGTGAAGAAATCTTAGAGTCTAAGTCTAGGATATTTAGACTGGTTATTTGTGACATACAAAATTTAGTTATAGAAAATCATCAGTAGTACCTGGCTTCCACCTATCTTTGTGTTGCAATGTTCCATCATTTATGGCTTGTCCCAAGCACAAAATCCTGAGCAATGTGATAACCAGGTATTGAAGTAACATGGTAACAGTAGTACAGTTTGTGTTCACACACTGTTCAGGAGACCACGGGTTTATCTGAAGGTTCTCTTTTCTCTTCTGTAGTATCATTACGTATTTCATCAGCTACATCAGCTATAGTAGGGGTAGTCTGGGGAGTCAAAGTACGTCCAAACCCTTGATAGTGACCCACGGGGGAAGGCGGCACAGAAGAGGCAACAGAAATTGCATCTTGTGATGATGATGATAACAAGCTTGTATGTTCATTTTGATCTTGATCCTCAGGAAAAAATTTTTTCCTAGGATGTCCCATGACTGTCCTTCCTTCAAGGTAATGTAAAGGTTTCCAAATTAGCCAAAAAGTAAGTATTCGTATTTTACCTTTTTTTAATATATGCTAAAAATAAATTCCCTTTCCCCCTCCCTATTTGAAGAGCCTTATTGTGGTACTGCTTTAAACAAAGTCTTTTCATCTCGTATGGTAAATAGCTATTAAACTGCCCTTACAAAAGTTACCTATCTGGATAAATTCAATGACTGGTACTTACCAACATGCCTTACTTGTTCAGAAATATCATCCCTAATGTCTGAAACATCCCACATAGCAAGAAAAGAATCAAAGCACGAGCCCTCTTCTGCTTCTTGGACATATGGTTTATATGAGAAAGTGTAGTGATGAGCAATAGCAGCCAGGAACATCTCAATACAAATAATAAAGTCCTACAACAAAAAAATCAGTCATCTTTAGTTTAAATCTAGTTTTGTAGGTAAAGGAAAAACACTACCTTTTCAAAAAACATTTCTTCCTTTTCAAAAGTACTTAAGTATCAATAGCTGTGTTTTCCTCATAAGTATAATCATTTTCCAAAGTAATTATTTACCTAAATTTAAATCTATCTATTTTGCATTAACTTAGTCAAGTATTTCTTAGCAAAGTACATAGCATGCTCAATCCACTGTTCAAGTACTAAGAGAAGTCCTAAGAAATAAATTGACTAGGAATAACAAAATCTAGATTGTATTCTGGCTCTACAAATGAGTAATTAATGACCAATTTCTCTAGGGTTCCTCCATTTCACCTGTAAAGTGAGGATAACAGTCCCACAGCCTGCACATTGTCAGGTTTAAAAGATAAAATATTTTAAATAAGCATACTTAACAAATAGTCAAGTTACACTGAATTCAGAGAAAGCACTACTTACCTGGAGGCCTGTAGCCACAGCTTCTACAGTTCGCCATTCCCATGTGTGCTTTTCAGAAATAACGCCAACTTTTACCAACAAAGCAATAACTACAGCTTGCCTATATGTTAGGAAAAGGTAAATGCCAAATCTATATCAAGCATAAAATGATCAATTGTTTTAAAAATACGCCATTTTAAAGTTAAGTTAAACCCAGCACAACCTGTGGACCATCACAACCACAAAACACACCCTCCCTTCACAGCATATTCTTGAAAACACTGTATATTAAATATACTTACTTGCTTTACAAATTTATTCTTCTAGTATAGTTTCATTATATGAATTTGAATTATGTATTCTTAGAATTTCACTGCTTAGTTTATGTCTTTTTGTTTTGAAAGTGTGTGAACTTAAAATTAGATTTAAGTTCTTCCTATACATAGATAATGCCTAACACACTGTACAATAGGCACATAAAATGAAATAAAAAGGAAGCCCTGGCTGGTGTGCTCAGTGGTTAGAGTATCAGCCTGCACACCAAAAAGGGTCACAGGTTCATTCCCCAGCTTTGGTCCTTGTCAACAGGGTGCCTGTGGGAAGCAAGCAGTTGATGTGTCTCTCTTACACTATGTTTCTCTCTTCCCTCCCTTCCACTCTGAAAAGCAATGGAAAAATATCCTCATGAGGACTGGCAAAAAATACAATGAAACAAAAGGTAGATACTTAAATGTTATGTATACATGTGTTGATAATTCAAATTATTTTAAACATTTGAAACCAGTTTTGTTTGAAGTACTGGAATTAGAGACAAACTTAGAAGGGGTCTAACTGTAACACAAGGAGTCATATTGAGCATTTCAAGCCAATCACAGGATGTGACCCTAGGCTAAATTTAATCAGCTAATAATGAGACAGACACTTTCATAGTTGCACAGATAAGAATATTCATTTCAATATTGCTTGTAATTTGAAAAAATTAGAACAACCTAAATGCCAATAGGAGACTGGTTAAAAAGTTACATCCACACAACAGAATACTAAGGAAAACCAAAAACCTAAACAAAATTATATTTTACTTTACTGGCAAAGAACTATATCCACAATATACTGAACATATTAAGTTTTTGTAGTATGGAACTATTTCTATGGAGTTTTAACACAATGTTAATCATTCTGGGTGGTGGGATTAGGAATTTTTCCCCCCACTTTTTATATATTTGTATGTTGTTAAATTTGATGTGTTTCTAGGCCTCTTATCATCTACCCTATAACTAAATTGGGACCATGTACAATTTTAGCTGTTTTTTTGTTGTTGTTCATTCTCACCCGAGGATATTTTTTCCACTGATATTTAGAGAGTGGAGGAGAGAGGGAGGGAGAGGAAGAATAGAAGCAGAGAGAAATACCGATGTGAGGGAGACATTGACTGGTTGCTTCCACATGAACACTGACCAGGGTTAAGTATCAAACCTGCAACCCAGCTAAGTGCCCTTGACTGGAATCAACTCATGACCCTTTGGTGCTCTGGCTGATGCTTTAAACCAGTGGTTCCCAACATTTTTTGGCCATGCCCCAGCTAAGCATCTCTAAAATCCTGATGCCCCCTTGTGACATATAATTCTTATTATTAAAAAACTGAACTATTCATGTGGAGGAAGCCTAGAAGGCCATTAACTTGGTCTAAACAATCTTCCAAAGAACATGGCATCCATGAAAGAGAAAAATAAAATAACAAAAGGACAGTTGAAGTACTGAGGAAGAAATTACTAAGAAATTGTTTAAAAAATCATAATAGGAAGTGATATGAAAAAATAGCAAATAAAGTTTCAAAACATAAGAGAACTGAAATGCATAAATGTCACTATATTTACATACTGTATTTGCGACCCCTCAAACCAAAAGAACTGCAAGAAATTCAGTTAATAACTCATTCTTGAATTGCCCCCCTTAAAAATCAAATTTTCCCCCTGTGGGGCATGTGCCCCATGGTGGGATCCTCTGCTCTAACCACTGAACGCACTGGCCAGGGCAGCCTTTAAAAATTTTCTTTAATTACTTTATTTTTTTCTTTATTGACCAAGGTATTACATATGTGTCCTTATCCTTCTATTGTCCCCCACCCCCATTCATGCCCTCACCTACTAATGAAAATTTTCTCACATTATTATTCTATTTTACTGCAAACTGCAAAGTAGTATTTTCTTATGTGAAAACACCATGATTTATTTTAATGATTCCTCTAGTGTTGAGACATTTAGGTTGTTTCAGAGTATTTTCTTTTAAAAATTTAAAAAAATTTTTTTTATTAATTTTTGGAGAGAGGTGAAGGAACAGAGAGAGACAGAAACATCGATAACTTCAATGAGAGAAACACATGGATCAGGTGCTTTCTGCATAACCCCTCTACCCCTACTGGGGAGGGAGCCTGCATGTGCCCTGACCAGTAAAAAAACTAGTGACTTCTTGGGTTGATGCTCAACCACTGAACCCACACTGGCTGGGTTCAAATTATTTTCTTCTTATAAATGTTACAGTGGCCATCTGATTATTTCCTTATGAAAAACCAAGAAGGGCTAACAGGATGAACTTTTTAAAAGGTAATTAGAGACATTTTAATTCATCTTCTATTTTAAAAATCCTGCCTAGTCAACAGTTTTATTGTCCTTAGGAAATGAAAACATCCTATATAATAAAAGTATAATATGCAAATTGACCCTAATGCAGAACGACTAGGAACTAGGAACGACTGGTCGCTATGATGCGCACTGACCACCAGGGGGCACATGCTCAACGCAGGAGCTGCCCCTGGTGGTCAGTGCACCCCACAGGGTGTGCTCAGCCACAAACCAGGCTGACTGCTGCGAGCACAGCAGCAGTGGCAGGAACCTCTCCCGCCTCCTTGGCAGCGCTATGGATGTCCAACTGTGAGTTAGGTTCACTCTCCAAGAAGCAGGCCTAAGTCACAGTCGGACATCCCCTGAGGGCTCCTGGGCTGCTAGAGGGATGTCTGCCAGCTTAGGCCCGATACCCTGGGGAATTGGCCTAAACCAGTAGGTGGACATCCCCCAAGGGATTCTGGACTGCAAGAGGGCACAGGCTGGGCTAGAGACCCCCCGCCCCAGTGCACACATTTTTATGCACCAGGCCTCTAGTTTAAGATAAAATAATACTTACCAAAAAGAAACAAAAACCACCAGTTTTACACAAAGAAACTTTCCAACAGGCTGGATTGGACTCAGTTCTTCCTTCAGTACTTTATAAAATAGTAGCAGACAGTACATGGCAAACTAGAAACAATCGAGATTAAAAATTAAACTTCATTAAGAATAACTAAATATGGTGTTAGAAATATTAAAGTTATAAAGCAGAGACCTGGTACAGAATAATGTTTCATGCCAATTTTTCTAGACTTTATTATGGTATTTTTAGATTAACAACAAGCAAGCTTTTATAGTTTATTTTGGATGAATATACATGATATGAAATTTCTCAGGAGAGATATATAACATTTCTCCTGAAAATGGTTTTAAGCGTTCACTTATTGGGGACTAGGAACAACAAATGATGGCCATGCACAGAAGAAATTAAAATATTATCTGCTTATTATTAATTTTATAAGGGTTGAGCTATTCATTATAAGTCATATTAAAAAAGTACTTTTCAATAAAGCTGTAACCATGATATCTGAAAGTAAGGAATCAGGAAAAGAATTTTTCTCGAGGGCAGTATATTAATCTAGCTGAATTTGCTTTTATATAATAAATCCTCAAGACTTAACTATTGAAAAAAATTAGTTGTAATGACCTAAGTAGTGTTGCATAGCAGTAAACATTTTTTAAAAGTTTACTTTTCCTTTAATAAAATATTCACTTAAGATATTTACGATATCAAAACAGTAACATATTAAGTTGCTCAGAGGCCCATCATCCAACCAAAATGGTTTTTAACAGGCATCATCAACTAAAAACAAAATTTTATTGCCTGATTATTTCCCCCCTTTAACCTTACTTTCCGTAAGTTTCATAAAAATTATTTTTAATAACTGCCAAATATTTTGGCCACTGGAAGGACCATAGTATGTTTTAACAGTCCCCAACACTGGGTTTAGGGTTGTTTTCACCCTTTTGCTATTACAAACAAGAGTAGTGTCCTGGATTGCAAGAGGGCACAGGCTAAGCTGAGGGACATCCAATCCCCTCTGTGCACAAATCTCATGCACCAGGCCTCTATATACAATGACAAAGCAAAGCATGAGTATTTCTGATTATTACTTGAGGATGCATTCCCAGAAATGGAATTACTGGTCCCAAAGAATATAAACATGTGAGAAAGCTTTGAATACATAGGCATTTGGTTAAAAAAATTTAAAAAACATTTTTTATTTTTATTTTGAGAGAGAGAGAGAAACATTGACTTGTTTCAAATCTATTCATGCACCCATCAATTGATGCTTGTATGTGTCCTGACTTAGGATTGAACCTGCAACCTAGGTGTATTGGGATGACTTTTTAAACAACTGAGCTACACAGCCAAGGCCTGGGCATTTTTATTCAAACCTCTAACATCACACATGCATGCTACATAATCTAAATTACTATTTTGCTGAAAGTATTAAAATATTTTAAATAAAGTGTACATTAAGTTGAAAGAATCAGATAATTATATATTTGAGCATTTCAGTATCTAGAACATAAATTTTTTAAACTTCGCATTCTCAATTTGTCTTTAAATCCAAATATATGAAAGAATCTTACTGAATATGCCTAGGATATGTTTTTTTTTAATTTTTTAAATTATTTTAAGGGAGATAATTGTGCTTTTATTTATGACATATCCATAAATTGTATAATAAGTACCCAGACTCAAATGAACAAACACAATAAGCAGGTTAAGATATAAGTCACCAAATAATTAACAAAGATATTATACCTTTATATATATGTGTATAAAGATGTAAGTTACAGTTTCTTGAAATTCTTCCTATAAATCTAATTTCAAGATAAAAAAATAACAAGCTTTATTCCCCAAAAAACTTTCCCTAAGAATCTAGAGTTATAAATACTAATTTAGTACAGTTAGAATGCGTACTTACCAATTGTGACATATTGTTTATAATAACCAAGTAAGTCCAAGCATTTGAAAAACTGAAGTTGCCTTCATCATATACACCAAGCAGCTCACAGATTCTAAATATGATAAAAATGACACTTTATGATTAACTAATAAATACAGCATGGACAGCAATACTTACATTTAGAAGTCAGTTTACTCAAAAGACCCTATTGATAATTACTTGATTTTGTCATAGAGGTGGTTCAAAAAATAAAAACATTTTTTCTAGAAATGTTACATGATTGTACCTCCAATCTGAAGTAAATCCAAAGTAAGACACAAACACTGAACTGGAAAGGTTAATTATATATAGATTCAAAAAAATTATGCTGTCTTATTTTCAAAAGATTGATTGTTATAAAATGCAGGTCTCTAATGTTTTCACCCAAATTGTCTTGGAAGTAAATTTTTCTTTTTTTAAAGAATAGTTTATTGATTTTTAGAGAAGGGAAAAGAGAAACATTAATATGAGAGTGTAATGTGGATGAGCTGTCTCCTGCATGCCCTACTGGTGATTGAGCCCACAACCTGGGCATCTGCCCTGTTTGGGAATCAAACCAGCAACCTTTTTGGTGCACAGGATAATGCCCAACCAACTGAGCCACAGAGGCCAGGGCTTGGAGGTAAATTTTATGAAGACCCACATCTAAGTATTAACTTATACGACTACCTAGTTTCTAAACTGCAGAAGGTAAAGCATACCTTCATAAATAAGTGAATTAGTCTTAATTCTAAGGTAAATATTATTAAAAATTGCTAGCTCAAAGGTACAATAAAGAATTGAATATTTCTCTCCCTTGTATTCCCTTTCTTCCTCTTTAATCATGCAGAATGTTAGTTACGACTAGCAGATAAAACATGTAATCTACCTGCTTTACATTATTTGATGTTTTTAAATTTTTAGGGAAAAACTGTTACCAGGTAGCTTAATTTTACCTCAAGTGCTAAGCCTTGACAGAATTATTAAAAGATAAAAATGTGATTTCTTCCTTGTAATATAGTGTTCATATTCTAACCTAACTATTTAGAAAATAAAACCATGCAATGAATCTAAAGTAGCATGCTTTAACTTCATCTAATAGATGTTTCTGTAAAGCTGTGTGAACTAGTATTTAAAAAAGAAAGTATTTTTAAAATGATTTCCAGAAAGCTAGAATGTTATTTAGAAGAATTCTGTGGCAAATCTTTGCCTATAAATAGTTACCTGATTTCATATAATTGGGTTTCTATATATTGTGTTTTTTAAATAAGACTACACCTGTGTTATAAACAAGTAAATTAACATTCTTTGTATGTTTTTCTACTCAGTTGTACCACATAAGAGCATAAGGATTTGGAAAAAAATAAACGATAATATAAGGTCTATGTACTTACAAAGCAATGATGGTGGTGAATGGTCTGACAACTGTATACTGCAATACACCCAGTTTGCACCTAAACAGCAATACTCTGCCAAAGAAAAAGAACTTAGTATTTTACCTACTCATTTAAATAGTACCAGACTTTCTCCAAAGCTCCCAAATTATAATCACTTTGACAAATGATGCCCTATTTATATTTAATTCTTTTAACTTAGTCATTGTAAATGGCGACTGGGGAAGAATGTGGGTGGTCTCAAATTATTTAAATACTATTTTTAAAATTATTTGACAACTACGTCTTCTGCAGGATCCCCTTTTTGTGTATAGTGTCAAATTAGTGCTGCACAGATCAAAAGAAAAAACGTGGGTCCATGTGTTTCTGGAAGGAAAACTGACTAACAAATGAACTGCATGTGTGCATGCATATGTGAAAGCATGCACACATCCAAGTTAGGTCGTATCATTTACATTTTAGGATTCAGTTTCCTTTCTAGTTTGGTAGTTAAGTGGCACTCCAGAGACTATCACTGATTAGATACTCTTAAAGGACAAAATAAAAATCCTATATAAACAGTTTTTATTCTATTGCTGGGCTCACTCAAATACAGAGGAAATTTCACAAGCAATAACAAACAAAAAAGTCACAAAATACAACTACCAAAAAAAGGCTTTCCACTTAGGAATCTTGTGTAAGTCTTAAAAGACTAAGTGGATCTGAGAACAAATGCTTATTTAGCACTCCTCTCAGGAAAACTGGTTATCACTGGCATGTATTATGAATCCCCTAACTTAAGAATTACATCTAGAATGAGAATATTGTGAGTCTGGTATGCAGACCTTCAGATGCTGTGTTACTAGGTCTGAATTAACTACTGGGGTTCTGTGTGCTGAAAGCCTTCCCTGTGCTGAGGTGGTTCACTCCCACTTATAAGCAAGCATGCTACCTGTGGTGGTGTCTAGAAATTGTACTTGGGCTTGTTGCAAGATCTCTTGATGAGCATCCTTTGGTTGTATGAGGTGTGCTTCCTGTCCCATAAGCTTTACAAGCTTAAATTGGAGCTGGTTAAACCTATAAGTATTCTATGAGTTGAGTGCCACACCAAACCTGAGACCATTATGGGTGACTACACAGATGGACTAAATAGCCAATTAGATACCATTGAAAGCTGTGGAGAATTTATGAACTGTAAGATTGATCTGAAAGAATTGCTGAGACAAAGAGACAATGTGAATGAGAGTTACAAAGAATGAAATAGAATCAATTCTAACACATAATCAGAGTTACTAGACTGAGTAGAAGAAAGGCAACATCAGAAGAGATTATGGCTGAGAACTTTTCAGAACTGATGAAAAACATGAATTTACAAGATTGAGGCACACTGTAAATTAAGCAGGACTGAAAATAAAAAAAAAAAAAACTAGTACTTCATAAAGTGCAAAACACCAAAGACAGGTAAGGTCTTAAATGCAGTTGGGAGACAGGTCATCTATAATGGAAAGACAATTAGACTGACAGTAGAGGGTTAATAGTAAAAACCGAAGCCAGAATTAGGTGGAATAAACTCTTCAAAATGCTCAGAGAAAATTCCTGTCAATATAAGAACTACATCCAGCAAAACTACCTTTCAAGAATGAGGGTAAACTAAAGATACATTGGATAAGTATAAAACTAAAGAAAATTTTTAAATACTTTTCAGGAAGTGATTCTAGATAGATGAAGAACTGAGATGCAAGGAGTGACAGTGGAACTTACAGTGAAGTGTATAGTTTCAAATGTATGTTAAAAAAAGGAAGAAAGGCTGTAAATTAAAAAGCTAAGTCTTTAATATGTTAGGAAACAAACAAAGTAAACCAAAAGAAATGAAAAAGGAAAAAACAGCAAAAACAATGGGACAGAAAACAAATACACTCTAGAGCAGTGGTTCTCAACCTGTGGGTCGCGACCCCTTTGGGGGTCCATTGACTCCATCACAGGGGTCGCCTAAGACCATCAGAAAACACAGATATTTACATTACAATTCACAACAGTAGCAAAATTACTGTTAGGAAGTAGCAAAGAAAATAATTTTATGGTTGGGGGTCACCACAACATGAGGAACTGTATTAAAGGGTCCCGGCATTAGGAAGGTTGAGAACTAATGCTCTAGAGGGACTCAACAAAACAAAAAATCAGTCCTTGAGAAAACTAGGGGAACTTCTGGCAAGATTTTCTAAGAAAAATATAAAGATACCAATAACATGAGAAATGGAAAAGGAGTCATCACAATAGATCCAAAAGAGATGAAGTTAAAAACTAATGTATGCCCATATATTTTAAACTTTTATCTATTCTGTCCAATTCCTAAAAAGTGTAATTAAAAACACACACACGATTCCAAATACAACAAGAAGCCTAACTAGTTCTATAATGTCATCCTACAATGAAAAGTCCAGGCCTAATCTTTCAAGGTATAAATTTCTTCCGTAATCCTATATAATAAAAGGCCAATATGCAAATTGACCAAACGAAGGAACTATCTGTTCCCATGACTGTCCCTATGCATGCACCAACCACCAGGGGACAGATGCTCTTTGCAGGAGCTGCCCTCTGGTGGTGAGTGTGCTCCCACAGGGGCATGCTGCTCAGCCAGAAGCTCTGAGCTGGGCTTATGCCTGGTGAGCCCAGTGGCCGTGCTGGGAGCCTCTCCTGCCTCTGCCGCAGCGCTAAGGATGTCCCACTGACAGCTTAGGCCCACTCCCCATCAATCAGATATCTCCCAAAGGCTCCTGGATTGCAAGAGGGCGCAGGCTGGGCTGAGGGACCCTCCTCACCCCCAGCAAGTACACGAATCTCGTGTACTGGCCCTGTAGTAGACAAGAGTAATTCCTATTCAAGCAGTATAGCCTGGATATCAAAACCAAACAGGGAAGGTATAAGAAAGGAAACTAGTAGTTCAATTTTACTCATGTAAAATATTCTCAACAAAATATTAGCAAATCAAATCTTATAAAAAACCAGATGATACATCATAACCACTTTAAATTTATCTTTGAAAGTTTTTAATTTTAGAAAATTCTCAAATCTAATTCACTATATTAATAGGTTAGAGGCATAAAACCATGATCATTTCACTAGATATAGAAAAAGCATTTGATTTTCTCATTAACTAGTTTTATCATTTTGAGTAAATTAATTTCTGCAGACCCTGGTTTCCAATTGTAAAAGGGTGTTAATGAAATGATTTCTAAGATTTACACCCACAATATTTTAAGTTTTCTATTTAGAATGAATAAACTAACTATGTGTGGATTATAAAAATGTGTTGTTTTAGTGTTCAAACTTGACTATAAACTACTCAAAGTTAGGGACTCAGATTTTTTGTCCTACTCATAGTACTTAACATAGTTTTGCAGAGAACTTGACAGCTTAAATAAAACAACTAAAACAAAGAATACTTACTCTCCCATAGTCCATGGTGGACAGCAACATAAAGGAGGGAAATGTTTCTGTTGATCTTTGGCTTCGAGGATTAATACCAGATTCGGATACCGGTTAGTTAGATAATTGGTAAGGAATCCCATAAAGTTGTAAATGACATAAGCTTCATAACATTCTCTGCAGGTATCCACATATATTGCAATGCTGGGATATTTCAAAGCTACCCACTATAAAAAAGCACAGATGTTAAAAATAGTTACAGCTAAGATAAAATGAATCACCACTCCAATTCATGATATTCATAATAAAGTAATTTTTGAACTTGCCACCAAAAGTTTGATATTGACATCAAACTTTTGAAAATTTATTATTATAAGGGCTACCAGACAATTTGTGAGATGAATTTCTAAAAGCAGTAAACATTTTGGATATTGGTAAACGAAAATGTCCATGTTTGAGGGTAAATAATGAATATGAAGGAACTAAATTACATTCACTTGGGTTTTTAAATAAAATCTGAAATTTTTCTTGACATGATCATAGAAAATGCTGTGAAAAACATTCCTTTATACTGAATCAAATTAAAGCAGTCACCTGCAAAAACTGTGCTAGAATCCATTGGGAAGGTTTTATTGTTAAAAGATTTAGTAAGTAAAAAGGATGATGATATCAATTTAAACATTGCATTTTTTAGGGCTAAGAGCTACTAATATGAAATTTTAAAAGGTCAAGCAAAGAAAACAGCTATAGTTTTTATGTTTTTATTTTTTTTTTAAATAAGAGAACGTTTACTTAGAAAATCACAGAGGAGGAGTGAGTGGTAGAAGAAATGGGCTCAGGAGAGAATGGACGTGGGGGCAGGAGAAAGAAGAGGGCAAGGGGAAAGGTGAGGGCATGCTCAGGGGAGATCACTAACAGCTATAGATTTAAAAAAATGTTAAATACCTGCCTTTTCCATTGTTGTACTTTACCCTTCTTTATCAACATTGAAAACGAGTGAACCTTTTCACTTTTCTTCTTAATTTGATTCTTACTGGCAAATACTTTTATTACTTTAAGCATTCTGCAAGTATAGTTAGTATCTTCAAAAAAGTCCTTAGTTAATGAGATAAAATGAAACATACTTACACTATCTAAACTGTATATGGGTACCATCCAAAGAATCCTATTTAAAGAGCAAAACATAAATTAAAAACATTTAACATTATATTTATGAAGCCAACAATAACACTAATACAGTAGATTCAAAACATGTTAAGATTTACCTTATTATTGGTTTCTGTAGTTCAGGTTGTGTATAATGCACTAAATGTTGCAATATCCCCCATAGTGATATAGGTATAGTCATCAACAAAAATATTCCAGCAATAAACCAAGCCTTGGTGTGTATTCCAACCTTAAGAAGCAGAAGAACATGCTGGTATAAATTCTGAAATTAAAAGAGCTAAATATTTTTATTTTTTAAATTTCCATTTATTTGATTATGAATGGTGCTTAATATTTTCCAAATGACTAGTAGCCATTTCTATTTATTCTTTAATAAGCAGCCTATTCTTACTTTTGCAGAGGGAGGGGGCAGAATTTTCCTCATCGGATTGAGTATTTTTCCTCATGGCCTTTTGTAATAGTGTTGTGTACATTAACAATGTTAATTAACATCATGTCATTTTCCCTCAGCTGATTTGGCCTTTAGAATTGATTATTGTGTTTGGAGACATACAGAGTTTTCAAATTTTCTACACAACTCAAATCTAAAAATCTTTATATGGTTTATTTCTTTGCTTTTATATCTAGAAATTTAAAAACCTACCTACATTTTCTGCAAATTCTGTTATACATGTTAGTAGAACATTTACTGAATGCTGACTATATCAGATACTTTAACATGCATTAAGTCTTTTAACCTTCCTGTTTAATAAATAATGCAACAACTACTGTTCAAGTAAACTGTGTTAATATATGCTATCCCTGTTATACATAACAATATCAACTCAGGACATTACACTAAAAAAAGCTCTAATTTCTCTTGTAGGTCAATATCTGATCAATATTCTATCCTGTAAAAGCTTAATTTTTAAAAATATACTTTGAATTATCTCATCTTAGGTAGAGTCGCAGTAAGGCACATACTTTTTGATAAAAACAAATTTATTTGAACCTTTGTTATATCTGAGGTGCCCTTGAGAATGAATTTTATACTAACTTGCACTCTTGCCTTAAAGACTATGAATTCTTTTAATTAAAAAAAAAAAGCAAATGCTAACTTTTTAAAGGAAAAAAGGTGGGTATTTATTTTTGGTATCTGAGGTATTTGAGCAGTTGATTAAAATAGAACTGAAGTCCACAACTTCCAGTTTTACAGTTTTGAACAGTAAAAGGTGGTCAAAGATTAAAGAAGCAGAAAACAAAAGAATACAAATATATTTTTATAACAATAAATTCTTACATTAAACTGTATGGAGAACTTGAAAAGCAAATATGAAAGCCTTGCTGAATGATGGAGATTACTCAAAGCAGTAAATGAAAGGCAAACATGTTTTGTGGTGGGAGCCGGGTGGAGGGGAAAAAAAGAGAAACAAATGTAATCTGAATAATAAAGATTTAATTAAAAAAAAAAAAGAAGAAAGGCAAACAAGTTGAAGATTCTGAAAGGAATGTCTGAGCAATCATATTCCAGGATTTCTGCTTAACTAAATGCCATTTAAAAGTAAGTATTCATTTTAGTGATGACCTAAAGTATTAATAAAAATAAAAGCACATTTTAGATCTTTTCTATTATAAGGTAATCACTAGAAACAGTTTTGCCACATAATTTTAATGCCCATAATTGTCTTTATGATTGCCTTAGTGCCAAAAAGTAGAACTTGGTAGGAGATCTGAGAAGAATGATGTGTCTGTGACTAATAAAAGCAAAGTGACCTCAGTGTGCTGTAAGGGAAAAAGTTCTTTTTCAAACGATCAGAAAAGAAGTGACTAGATAATTGAATCATTTCGTATAGTGATGACAGATTTAAAATATCTTGCATCACGGAGTTAGTCCCATTTTTACATTGCCAGTTGAGTTTCATCTGTACACATTAATACCATTAATTTGAATCACTCGTTTTACAGTTGTTTTAATTTTTGAACTATATGAAAAGCCATACATATAAGAAATTTAAATTATTTGATGCATATTTAAGCAACATAATAAAATAAGTCAACTCTAGGTATCTGTAGAAATTAATATAATTATTACATTGACTTTAATTTAATATACATTTATCTCTGAATTATGCACACTTGAGACACACTGACATAAGGATACCATTAACATTATTATATTTCTCAGCCATGAGTAGGGTTTCCTGGCTCACAAAACGAGGGAGAGGTAAGCTGCAGAGATTCCCCCCGTCCCCGCCACTAAGGTAACTTGAAGAAAGTAGAAAGAAAAGTCTATTAAAGATGAGCATCTAGGAGTGAGATAATTGTCCCTCAGTGGAATGCTTTCAAAGCAGAGTACAGAGGAATAGGAGAGCTTTTTCCCCAATCCTCCTGAGGGGAAGAGAGAAGCACTAACATAGAAGGTAGCTACTTGGGGCATGAAGATCAGAGCGCAGAATAAAATGACTGCAGAGCATTTTGACATTTGTGCATTTAATTTACTTGACTTCAATTATACATACTTGGCCAAGTAAGAGAGTGAAAGAAACAGCTTAAACAGTGCAGATGGTCATCTTGCCATTCCAAAAAATGTGTGTGTCCCACCATGGCCATGGGACCAGCTTTAGGAACTTCCTGTTTTCCGCAATCTCAGTTCCCATTGATTTCACTGTGAGCACTGTGATTCTAGTGTTTAAAAGACATGTAATTTTATACAAAATTGTCTCTAAATATCTACTTCTTTATCTAGGGCTCAGGCAGATGCTACAACTTTGTCTTAGATGTTGAGAACCTAATCCCAAATGAGATGTTATTCCAGAAAAAAAAGAATTGCTGCTCCAATGCAAGAATAGTGATGCTATTTTAAAAACAACTGTGGTAATTAGGACCTACTGAGCACCTACTATGTGCTGAGCAGAGTGTTAAGCGTTTTGGATACACAAACTTAGAGAATAACGATGAAAAGAATGATAAAGGTAATTAATATTTGTAGAGAGCATTTTACCACAATGTTACTCTAGCCACTTATCTCAGTTTTCATTTCTATAGAATAAAGATAATACCTATGCTTCCAGGTTATTAAGAATATTAAATAAAATTATACCCAAATATTGGGAACATGCTATAGCTAAGTGTTTAGAACCTTAAAAACCAAAACACAACAAGGGGAAAATAAAACCCTGCTCTCCTAATCTCACACTCCTATCTACTATGCCATTCATTTCGTAGGTCCCTTTGGGAGGCAAAATATTCAAAACAACACATTTTTCAAACAACTCTCTCTAGTTTCAGCCATTACATTTCCATTGAACCATTATTAGGGTCACTATAAAATGACATTTCTATTTTGTGAATGTCAATGGTTGGCTCAACAACACCAGAAAGACCTTTCCTTCCTTGAATTGCACTTCCCCTCTGGCTGCTACTCGTTTTTTTATTTTTATTTTATTTTTTTTTAAGTTCCTGTTCTACTTGACCTCTAACTCTTGGTGCTAGGTGCTTGGCCTTTTCTTCATCCTTACAGTGACATTTATTTTTATGACTTAAACACCATCTACGTTCAGACAATTCCCATTAGTGCAATGGCCTTAAGGAGGGTGCATGCCCATCCTCATGACTGAGCAAGGCTTGGGTGAAAACTCAAGAATTGAGAAAAGTCACAGAGGGAGGAAGTAAAGTTGGTGGCAGGTCACGTTGGGCATTAATGGCCAGAGTTAGGGATATTGACTTTTAATCTGGGACTAGGAGTGACTGGAAAACTTTGAAAAGAGGACACACCTAGTGTAATTTTAATGTTTGTTTTTTTTAAAAATATATTTTATTGATTTTTTACAGAGAGGAAGGGAGAGGGATAGAGTCAGAAACATCGATGAGAAAGAACATTGCACATACTGGGGATGTAACCGCAACCAAGGTACATGCCCTTGACCGAAACAGAACCTGGGACGCGTAGGCTGACCTCTATCCACTGAGCTAAACCAGTTAGGGCTAATTTTAATGTTTTAATTCAAGACTTTTGCTGGTGTGTTGAGAATAGTCCAGGCAAAACATGGTAAGAATTCCGCTCAGTGTGTTAGCAGTGGAGACTACAGATTAAAATTTTCCTTAAAAGCTGGCATTTAAAAAACTAGTTGAAACCAACAACTGAGAAGTCTTAAAATAGGTTGCTACTATGCATATCATTAACCAAAAAAGTATTTCCTATACCATACTCCAAACAAATACTTCAAAGTAAAAAAATCCCCATTGGTATTAAGATACCTTCAATAAACAAATTATGGAAAAACCTAAATTATCCAACAAATAGGATATATTTAATGTGGTTGAATAGGATATTAACTTAAAAAGTAACTATATGGCCCTGTCTGGTTTGGCTCAGTGGACAGAGCGCCAGCCTGCGGACTGAAGGGTCCCGGGTTCGATTCCAGTCAAGGGCATATACACAAGTTGTGGGCTCGATCCCCAGTGGGGGGCATGCATGAGGCAGCCGATCAATGATTTTCTCACATCATTGATGTCTCTCTCTCTCTCCCTCTCCCTTCCTTTCTGAAATCAATAAAAATACACTTAAAAAATAGTAAATAAAAATACCAGTATGGGAAAAGAAACACAAAAATCATTTAGTGAGCATACAGAAAACAAATGTATATTAAGTACATTTTGTTTACTTATGTAAAAAACATTTCCACAATTAAAGGCCTCAAATTGAAGGTATGAAGAAATACAAGTTGGGTTGCAGGCTTGATCCCTGGCCTTGGTCCAGTGTGCAGGAGGCAACCAATGGATGTGTCTCTCTTACATCGATGTGTCCCTTTCTCTGTCTCTCCCCTTCCCTTCCACTCTCTCAACATCAATGGAAAAATATCCTCGGGTAAGGATTAAAACAACAATAATAACAACAACAAAAGTATAAGTTGGCAATTACAAAATAGTCATGGGGATACAAGGTACAGCATATGAAATATAGTCAATAATAGTGTAATAATTATGTATGGTGTCAGATGGGTGCAAGCTTATTGAGATGATCACTTTGTAATATAAACACCTAACCACTATGCTGTACACCTGAAACTAATATAATATTGAATGTCAACTGTAGTTGAAAAAAACAACCCAAAACATATAAATAAAAGACTTCAAAGAGCCATGGTCTTGTCATAGGTCTTGTAAAATAGGTTATTTCTAGCTCAAAGTACTTTCTGATTATTTTAAACTTAGAATTTAAAGTTCATTATACAATTTCTATAAAGTACATATCTTAGTTAAGTATTTACCTTGGGTTCTTCCAGCTTGTAGTACTTTACTGATGTCATAATAAGAATATGACATCAAAAAATATACAAGGGACTTTTTGCAAAACCTTTGTTGGTTAAGAGTTAATTTCTAAAGTAAAAACAAACAACAAAGTTAAACCAACTAGAATCTTTTAACTCAGGAAGCTAATTAAGTGCTAATAAAAGTTAATACATGGCTTTCAAGGTAGTTTTTACATGATCAAGTCCAACATCTTTAACAGATGAGATTTAAGGAATAAAAATCCCTTACTTTCAAGGAATTGATGAATACTTGCAGAACAAAGCCGTGCTCTTTTAACACTGCCCCCTTAATACATGCTATGTTCTCGACCAGGTACTACCTCCACCTGTGCCATGCTTTTTAAAACTATGCACAAGGAAAACTGACAGGCTCGTATCCTAACACCGGGCTCATTTACACGATATGGTTTTCAGGACATCAAGCCTGGGGCATTCAGGGTAAAAATGGGCAACCTAAGACGGGCAGGAAGGTGGAAGAAAGGGAGCAGCCGAGGGTGCAGTCGTCCCCTTACCTGCAGTTTCTGCAATTCCCACACGCACAGGGGAACGGCGACCATTATGACCACCAGGTAGATGACCGCCACTAAAGGTCGAATCCATTGTCTCCAGTTCGTCCAGGTACAAGTGCAAGGCATGTCTCCGCACAGGTCAGCTCCGAATAGCAAGGAAAAGGGGCTCGAAGGAGGAGGCTTAGATGGGGAGCCCTGCTCTTTGGCTGTTTTATCAACTCGCATACTACGGAGAAACTGCTGCTGGGCGACTCTCTCAGCAGCTGGAGCCGCCTCCTCGGCCTGCGCTGTGTTTTCTGCTGCAGCTGCGGCAACGGCGGCCGCCCTGGGTGCTTCCGGGGAGCTGGCCGCGATGCATCCTTTCTTCTCCACTCCGCATCTACCCAGTTCTGCCGCGGCGGGAACCCCGGGCGGAGCCGCGGCCCTCACCTGGGGATCGCCCAGAGCTCCGCCTGCACCATGGCCCGGAGCGCTGCGCCGCACAGCACCGGCTCCTAAGGTGCCTGCACACAGCTTGCTTCTGCCTCGCAGCTGCCGGCCCCCTTGTTTTTTCCTCGGGTGGCCAAGCTTCTGACCTCCGGGGCCCGCCGGGGTCTCTGCGCTCTTTTCTTCTGAGAGACAGGAGGGGAGACGCAGATCCTCCAGACCCAGACGGCCTCACCTGCTTCTTCCTAAGGGGCCGCCCTCCCAAGGCGGAACCCAGGGTCAAACCATGGCTTCAGCCCCAGGGCCCTGAGATCGGTGATTGGTCAAAAGTGCCAAGCGAGGCCCGCCCTATCCGGTTCGTTTTGCACTCTCCGATTGGCCATTTGCTGGGGGGTGGGGGTGGGTGGGCGGGGCTGTAAGGAGGCGTGACCAGGTCAGATGCTCGGAAGAAGGGAAGGGGTATGGAAGTTGCTAGAATTGTCTGAGATCACTTGAGGGGCAGCTACACCCTTCTTCCGCTGGCTGTATCCCGGCTTTTCAGAAAGCCCGGGTGAGAGGCAGTGTCCCTAGACCCGAATCTTCTTCGGATTCTCGGTGGGAGAGGATGGGGGAACGCCCTGCGCAAGTCAGAGAAAAAGAAGGGGAAACTTCTGCCTCGTTCTCTGCCGGTGGCCAGAACCTAGGGGGCTGGGCAGCACCCCGCAGAGAGTCATTCTAAAGATGGCTTGCTTTTAAAATATGTATTTTATTGATTTTTTACAGAGAGGAAGAGAGAGGGATAGAGAATTAGAAACATCGATCAGCTGCCTCTTGCACGCCTGCCACTGGGGATGTGCCCGCAACCAAGGTACATGCCCTTGGCCGGAATCGAACCCGGGACCCCTCAGTCCGCAGACCCAGGCTCTATCCACTGAGCCAGACCGGTTTCAGCTAAGGCTAGCTTGCTTTTAGAAGCACTGCGAATACGGAGTAGCCTTTCTGCATTTGGGACATGTGTTTAAAAGCTCACGCCCATTTCCGTTTCAAAAGGTTGACATTCCAAACTGACTCGTTTCATGCTCTTTAAGCTTCCTCCATTAGTTTAGAAAGGCCTTGTAAGAGCCCATTTACCATTTGCTTGCTCACCAACGTGTCCCAGGTTATAACTGTCATGTTCTCGAATACAGATTCGAGTCGTGGACTCCTTGGCCTGAGCTCTCTGAGCTAGTTAGTGTGAGGGCTGGGAGGTTAACGGAGAGAGAGTTTCTGACCAATGACCGGGTGGACAAGAAGCTCTCCTGCATTGAGCACACCTCACCTAGGAGTCTCACGGGCAGTGAGGGAACGCCGACTTCCCTGGTGTCATTGGTCCTAGCCAGCATTTGTTGCTTGGTTTCTGCATCCCTCTTCTAGATCTAACATCTGCATACTGCAGTCTGGTGTATTGTAATGCATCCTGTTTAAGAAACAGGCCTTTTGTTTGTTCTTCCCAAGCTAACATATACAAAATGGGAATTGCTTTTTAAAAATTCCCTACCATCGCATTAATGTGCACTCTGCTGTTGAATTGCAGAACATAGAAGAATAAAGAATAGGACAGTAACCCTTACTCTATAACTAAGTATAACTACTATTTACTTTTTTAAAAAATATATATATTTTATTGATTTTTTACAGAGAGGAAGGGAGAGGGATAGAGAGTTAGAAACATCAATGAGAAAGAGACATCGATCAGCCGCCTTCTGCACGCCCCCCCCACACTGGGGATATGCCCGCAACCAGGATACATGCCCTTGACCGGAATCGAACCCGGGACCCTTCAGTCTGCAGGCTGATGCTCTATCCATTGAGTCAAACCAGTTTCGGTTACTTACTTTTTTTTTTTGATACACAATATAGTCTTCCTTGGATATACTGCACATGTGGACTACCTCTGTGCTTTCAGCCAGTCATTGCCACTTATATTCTTTCTCAAAGGTAAACTTTTTTTTTGCCAAATTTGTGAAACTTTCTTTGATTCCCCCCTCCCTGTATCCTATAGCACTCTTAAAATATATATATATATTATATATATATATACACACGCATATATACGTATATGTGTGTGTGTGTGTGTGTGTGTGTGTATGTGTATAATTGATTTCAGAGAGGAAGGGAGAGAGAGGAGAGATAAAAACATTAATGATGAGAGAGAATCATTGATTGGCCTCCTGTATGTCCCACATGCCCTCCACTGAGGGGTCAAGCCTGAAACCTGGGCATATGCCCTGACCAGGAATCAATGGTGACCTCCTAGTTGCTAGGTGGATGCTCAACCATTGAGCCACATGGCCTGGCTATAGCACTCTTATCTGACCAGTCAATTGTTATAATTTTTTACTTATTTATCTGTCTTTTTAGTCTGAGTGCCTATGAAATGAAATTTTTCGTTTACACAAAAAGCTATAAACATATATTTTAGCAAATTCATTGATAATTGCCAAAACTTGAAAGCAACAGATATCCTTCTGTAGATAAATGGATTAATAAGCAGTGGTACATTTCAGACAATAGAATATGATTCAGTGCTAAAAAAGAAATGAGCTATCAAGCTCTGAAGAGACCAAAAGGGACTTTAAATGCATATTATAAAGTGAAAGAAGCCCATCTGAAAAGGCTATACACTAATTTCAACTATATTCTGGAAAAGGCTAATTATGTATGGAGGTACTAGGTATATGGGAATTCTCTATACTTTTCAATTTTGTTGTAAACCTAAAACTGCTCTAAAAAAGTCTTAAAAAAATCCATGAGCATAATGAATTTTTTTTTTTTTACTTCACTGAGTTTAGGGTTATTTGTTATGCATCTTTTCCAGTGAATAGATAACTGAAACAATGTCTTTTGTCTATTTATAAATTCTCTACCTAATCTGAAAGAGGCTCTTGTGTAGAGTGATCTTTTCTTCCTAAAGCTGAATTTAAGCTTGGATATGGTGCCTTAGGTTTTGTTTTTTTTTCTCTTAGAATTTTAATAAGGATTTTTGGAACCAAATTGATAACATGCTGCAAAGTAAGATCTCAAATGCTCCCGGTTTTTCTTTTTAAGGAATACATTGCCTTTGGAGTCTGAGTGTGTGCTAACCAATCAAAAGAAATAAGTGAATTTTAGAATTAATGGTGACAAATGCAGGGAAGAGATATGAGGTCTTTATGCTTGATTTTTATAATGTGTTCTTTTCTCTTCTCCCCCAAATGGGAAAGAAAATGGTCTACTATACACTAAATGAGTGGGAAAGAAAATAAAACTGGTACACACTGTAATATCAAACTTTAAAATCTGAACTTTGAAACTGAGTATTTTTGCCCATTAATTTTCAGCTTTACCTACATCTTTCAGACTACATTTAAGCTTCATTGAAGACACTGGGGTTTATTCATCTCTACCATCCTTACACCTCCCTACATTTATAGCAGATAAAGGGGTAGATATTTATAGGTACTATCATATTTTTATGTCTTTACATTCAACATTGTCTTCATAAAAATATATTTTTATTGATTTCAGAGAAGAAGCCTCTTTGCTTAAACTGCTAAAATATTTAAATGAATAGAACATTTGCCCTCATCTTTAAAAGTATGTTACTAGAATTACTAGATTAATGACTATAGGCTCTCTAATTTCCTCACAAGAAAGGTGATGAAGTATCTTAAGCCACCTGATAATCCTTAGTAGTATATGTTATCCTTCCTCACTCAAGTGAAGAAGACACTGTGAATAGCATAAACAACTTGCATAGTAAATAATAAATTACCTTTTCTATAAATTATTTATCACTAGATGAACTTTCCAGTAGCTCTATCCAGTGGGGAACTTTTTTCCCCTCTTATCTCCATTGATGTTTTATTTTCAGTCTGATTTAAGTGACACTTCTGGAATATCAAGTTACAGGCTAAATGGAATGTAAAAAACCTTAATAACTTTAAATATCAGATTCAAAACTAGATAATCCAGAAGATTTAGGAGAGAAAGTATTTCTGGTTAGGAAGAACAATCTGCATTAGAAAAAATTTGAGAAAGGAAAAATATATTTTTTTTGCTGAGACAAATTTTTTGGGGATTTAAATAGAGGTCAATATGTCATTGGT
>JAAGEH010000293.1:27275411-27303497 GCA_011751065.1 Lasiurus cinereus | reverse complement strand
CTCAGGCTGTCAGTTGTTCTGTGTAAACCAAGTTGTTCCCTCCAAAGAGATTTGTGTCTTTCTGTTTTCTCATTTGGAAAAGAAGAAAACAGGAGAGCAGTGTCTGACTTAAACCTTTTTAAAGTCAGAATATAAGAGTCCAGAAGTTGTCCTATAATTAAGTTTTTTTCATCTTCCCCTGATCTCAGGAACCCCAGCTTTTGTAATCAGTCCCTAGGAAGGAAGACTTAAGTGGACAAACTACCTTACTTGGTGCATTTTCTGTTGCTGCCATAACAAATGACCACAAACTTATTTGCTTAAATAATATATATTTATGATCTTAATAGCTCTGGAGGTCAGGAGTCTGACATGGACCTCAAAGAGTTAAAACCCAAGAGTTGGCAGGGCAACATTCCTTTCTGAAGGCTCCAGGGAGAATCTCTTTCCTTGCTTATTTGAAGTTGTAGAACTGTAGTCCCTATCCCTGCTGTCTGTTGGTTGAGGGCTGCCTACAGCTTCTAGAAGACTCCACATTCCTTGCTTCATGGTCTTCTTCACCTTCAAAGCTAGCAACAGTGATTTAAGTTATGTTCAGGAGTACCTGTTTGCCTGGTCAGTGTGGCTCAGTAATTGAGCATCGACCCATGAACCAGCAGGTCAAGGTTCAATTCCTGGGCATATGCTGTGCTTGGGTTGCAGGCTCAATCCCCAGTGTGGGGCATGTGTAAGGCAACTGATCAATGAGTCTCTCTCATCATTGATATTTCTATCTCTCTCTCCCTCACACTTCATCTCTGAAATCAATAATAATAAAAAAAAGAGTACTCCATTTATTTTATCACTAGAGGCCTGGTGCACAAAATTCATGCAGTTGGTGGGAGGTCCTTCAGTCTGGCCTGTGCCCTCTCACAGTCCAGGAGTCCCCAGGAGGAGTAGGCGTAAGCTGGCAATCAGACATTCTTAGTGCTGCAGCAGAGGCAGGAGAGGCTCCTGACACCACTGCTGTGCTTGCCTGTCATGAGCCCAGCTCAGGGCTTCTGTCTGAGTGGCGCTCCCCCTGTGGGAGCACACTGACCACCAGGGGCAGCTCCTGCATTGAGCATCTGCCTCTTGGTGGTCAGCATGCGTCATAGCAGCCAGTGGTTCTTCTGTTCGGTTGATTTGCATATTACCCTTTTATTATATAGGATTCACTTTAAGGACCCAAGTGATTAGATTGAGACCCCTCAGATAATCCCAAATAATCTCATTTCAAGGTTCTTAACCATAATTACATCTGCAAAATCCCTTTTGCCATGCAAGATTGGCAGAAAGTTCTGGAATTAGGACAAGGGGTCATTATTCTGCCTACCACACTTGGTGAAGTAAAAATAATTCGACACAGGAACAAACAGTCCTCAACTTAATCATTCCATTGCCGACAATTTTGCACATTGAATATTGATATCCCTTTCCTATGCTAATTCAGACTTTCCTATATGCACTGATAAATACGTTTTTGAGAACAATTCTCTAATAATACAGAACTACAGAGAATAAGAAGAGGCAAATAGTTTAAGCGGGATATTGAGATGAGGGAAAGTTTTATTTTTCCCTCCAAAGTATAAAAAAACAACAACTGCCTGTGAGCATGTTTAAATGATGATGGAAGGAATCAACAGAGAAGGAGACAGGAGTATGGCAGACTGGAAGTAATCTTCCCAAAGCTGTTCTCTCTGCCCCAGTGAGAGAGTTTTAGGTACGCGCATGGCCAGACAACTAGAAACATTTCTCAAAACCCCTTGTCTCTAAATTTCTCAAAACCCCCTTGTCTCTAAGTTTCCAAATAGTGTTAGGTTCCTTTAGTAATGCATCCTCTTCATACTTGGAAGATAGAATGAGTTGCCCAGCATAACCATGGTCTTCTAGCAGCATTCAGGGTTCAATGTTAAGAAACTGATGTCAATGGCAGTCTCTTCAGTTGACTCTTTAAATCCTGGTATTAGCAGTCAGCTCTGCTACCATCTAACCATACCCTTTAGGATAGCCTGGTGGCCACTCTCTTCATCAAGCACTGGGTAGTGGAGCAAGAAGGCATCTCTGCTGTGACTCTCTTCAGATATCCAGGGAAGACAGTGGGAAATGCTACAAAAATGGCATTTTCTGATTATAGTGGGGAAATGGAATTCCAGAAGGGTAGAGGCTAGGCAGGCAAGCCTAACTGACAAAGACAACTTTAGATGCAGTTGGTATAATGAATCACAGAGAAGGAATAGAAATAGGAGTGTTTTGGGTAGCCTAGAGAAGTTCTGCTTTACACAGTTGAGGGCTGGGCAGAAACTAACTAGATACTATTGTTAGTATTAATGTTTTTTTTTTTACCAAGTTCCCAGAACTAAGCGAGTGTGTAGACCTAAAGTCACTCAATGGAGGTGAAGGCTGGGTGCCTCTGAAAAGGAACTCTGAAGTACAGCCAAAGGGTTATTGAGTGAACATTCTTCACAGCTTCCACAAAGTAACCTGGAGCTATTTACGCAGGGGGAAGGGAAATACCTAGAACTTTGGGAGCTCTTACTACATACTGTCTCTAATTTTACACTGCGACTCAGAGACCCCAAGACTATAAACTGTCCAACAAAGTAGGAGCTTATGGATGTCAGGAGTTAGATGAAGTTTTGGCCCATAAGTCCTCTATCAGTGGGTCTAGTGGGACTTCAGACCCATCCTATGTTTATTATTCCAGTTCCAGAATATATAATGGGAATACATACACATATACTTAGTAACTATTAGAGTAATCATTCCCAGTCCTGTGGTTTGAAAGAAATTATGAAAGGAAGAGCCATCAAGAGTTATGAAACTCTTTTCACATAAAACACTAATGGCAAGTGGTAAGCAATAATTCTGGAGAGATTATGGAAATGATTATTGCCATAACAACCTGGAGAGAAGCAGGAATAGTGATTCCTACATATAATGTTTCTGTTTGATCAGGGCAAAAGCCTGAATGCCCTTCAAAAATGACAGATTATTACAAACTTAAAAAATATTATAATGATAGTTGCAGTTATAGTTTTAGATATAGTATATTTACAAGTCAACACTCCACCACCTTATATGCAACTATTGATGTGGGAAATGCATTCTTTTTCATCCCAATCCATAAGCAAAATCAGAGAAAAAGGTACATCTTTATTATATTTTATAAAACATCAATTGGTCCTTTACATTGCTCATTGTATTGTTAATTGGACCCAGTGAGCAGAAAGTAGAAAATACATATATTGGGAGGTAGGAAACAAAGTCTGTGATAGTTCAAGATCTTGCCATTTTAGTGATGGTTTAGATTCATTCATTTGGGGTGCAGTAGGAAAACCCTTTTGCAGAGAAACAAATAGTAGTACCTTGCACTAGCCACCACAAAGGAAGAGGCCCAGTGTATGATGAGACCTTTTGAATTTTATGATATTTTGGCATACTGTATCATCCGAAGCTGCCAGTTTTAAGTTGGTCCTGGAAGAAGAATCAGCTCTGCAGTAGGTCCAGGCTGGGATGCAGGCTGACATGCCACATGGGCCTTATGATATAGCAGATCTGAATCTTGCCGGAGGCTTATCAAGCCTGCACAAGGTGAAAGGAAATGGTCACATCTTTTGTTATCATCAAACAATTGTTCTGAATTAACATTAATTGCCAAATAATTCCTAGTGATTATTGGTCATATGATTCAGATTGGGTTTTAGCTGGACATATGATTCAATCAAAGTTACACATGGTCAAATGGGGTGATTTGAGGAGTATTTCATAGAGGGACTGTTCACAAGAGTTTGGATAAGGAGTATGGAAACCATTTGAAATGGTACAGTAGCAGGGCAAAGAGGGGAATTAGTTACTAGAATATGAAAATAGAGAAGTTGTGTAGAATGGGTCATTTAAAAGAGCTTTGTCCTTGTGTGGAGAGATGACCCCATTAATGGTTTCTGCTCTATCTCATTTATCTCCTTTTCTCTGACTCCCATTCATGCTACTTTTGGCCGGATCCAACTGGAAGTCAGAGGACAATGGAGCTTATTGGTATAGTCCAAACAGTTTAGCCTCCCAGGGGACAGAACACAGCAGAGAGGGCCAGAGGATAGATTTGAGGAGACAAATGGAAGAAATCCAACCTAGCAGGAGAAAACAAAGAGTATTAAAAATAATACTTTAGCTAAAAATAATCTGACTCCCCAATGTTTTCATTTGTGCCTAACTTTTTTATTATGAGTTGAAAATTAGATTTTGAGACATAAATCTGCCTAAATTTACATTATAAAGAGTATTGTGTATTTTTATTCCACTTCTATAAATATTAATGATTTACATTATTTTTCTTACTAGTGTCCTCAAATTAGCTGATATTTCATCATCATCATTCCTATTTTATCCACAGATATATGATTTTTGCATATATCCTCATTTTTATGTGACCACTGAATTGGCCTGCTGCAGATTTGCCCCAATTATTTCAGCCATCTTCATGTTTGATTCTTATCACTATGGGTCAAATGAACTGTGTGGCCATCTACACTGATTATGAAGGGGCTTGCGGTGATAGGATTAGCAGTGCCATAGCCTGGTCACCTTGCACAGAAACATTCTCAAGAATCAGTTTTTCAAAATCAGCAGAAGAGAAGAAGCTGACCCTTATTTTCCTTTTGAATTTTCAACTATACTGTCACCCGGATTTTTCAAAAGTAATGTAGTAGGACAGGTGTCCAGAAATAAGTGCCCAGTATCTTTGGAAAGAGCAAGTGGATGATAATATCCAGATCTGAAGTTCACAGCAACAGTGAACTGACCATCCTAGTTATCCTCAGGGAGTCCCAAACTGCATGATGTAGTTTCTGAAAGAGGCAAAGCAAGACAAAGTGAGAGCAAATTTTGAAACTGAAGAGTAGCAAAATTTTATGCAAAGATATATAATACCAAAATGAAGCTTGATAGTTCAGTTTTCTTTCTAGTTAGAGTTAATTGTTAAAGTTTCTAATAATGATCTGTCCTAGATAATAAATCCCTAATATGTGACACCACCAAATGGTGGAACCATTGGTGGAACGACTGGTTGCTATGACACACACTGACCACCAGGAGGCAAACACTCAACGCAGAAACTGCCCCTTCCAGAGGGAGGTGATCAGTGGTGGCGATTGGGGGGCAGGGCTGGCCAGCAGGTGGCACCAGGCTGCCAAGGTGAGTGCCAGTTGGCAGCAACAGAGGGAGGCCCCCCCTTTCCCCTGCAGCCCTAATCACCACGCCCACCGGTCGCCCCACAGATCAGCCCTAATGGCTGGCCAGGCCTAGGGACCTTACCCTATGTATTGGGAGCAGTCTCTTAGATTTAAATATTAAAACCTGGCAAGACTACTCTAACACTGAAAAAGCAGTATGGTGCAGCAATGACATGCATGGACTCTGGCTTGCATATTTTGTTGTCAGCCCTGATTCTGATACTTATAACAGTGTGACAAAGCCAATTACTTAACTTCTCTCTGCTTCAATTTTTCCACCCATAAGATGGGGAAAACGGTACTACTGCCTCAGAAGGATCATGTTATGTACTATTTTTTATAATCAGTGCAAAAAATGTAGCAAGATGCCTTTCACCTGTATGAAAAGTGTGGTCACTGGTGCATGCAGTGTCCCAGATTGCAAGAGGAGTGTCCAACTGCCAGTTTAGGTCTGATCCCTGTGGAGATGGGTCCTAAAATGACAGTCAGACATCTCCAGAAGGGTTCCAGATCATGAGAGGGAGCAAGCTGTGGGGAGGCCTCTTGCCCCCATGCATGAAATTCATGCACTGGGCCTCTAGTTATCATATATTGCATTAGCTATATCATTGTCCTCTTCATTCAAGGCCTTGAAGAATTTCAGTTTTAAGAAGGATCTGTGGTTTCTTAATCATATTAGTTTAAATTTGTGAGGTTTTGTGTGTGTGTGTGTATGTGTGTGTGTGTATGTATGTGTGCATAGTTATAAATTTTTAAGATCTAGCAGGGTTTTGTTTTGGTTTAATTTCCCCCAAAGATTGTTTATAAAGCTAGACACTTTTTTATTATAGAATCCTACTGATATAAACTGATCTTTCTACTTATAACATTTATATTATTTATTATTAATGTACTTATATATTACATATTTATAATTATAATAGTGAGGCCACATAATCATATTTCTTGCTGATTTAAAGAAAAATACTTTAAAGCACACAGTGTCTAGTAAACCATCATAGATTCTTTTTTTCTTGATTTTTAATTTAATTAATTAGTTAATTAATTATTTATTTTTAAAATTTCTTTATTGATTAAGGTGTTACATATGTGTCCTTAATTCCCCATTACCCCCTTATGCCCCCCACTCATCCCCTCACCCCCCCTGTTGTCTGTGTTCATTGGTTAGGCCATCAAGATTCTTATAATTTCACTTTTTTTCAGTTTCTGTTTAGACATGAAATTATTAGGCAGAATTGCTGCTTTTTGGAAGTGATTTTCCTGAAATTGGATGAGGATAAGTGAAATAGTGACTCTATTATTTGTTCCTAATTTTCTTTTTTTTAAAAAAAAATATTTTATTGATTTTTTACAGAGAGGAAGGGAGAGGGATAGAGAGTTAGAAACATCGATGAGAGAGAGACATCAATCAACACCTTCTGCACGCCCCCTACTGGAGATGTGCCCGAAACCAAGGTACATGCCCTTGACTGGAATTGAACCTGGGACCTTTCAGTCCGCAGGCTGACGCTCTATCCACTGAGCCAAACCGGTTTCGGCTGTTCCTAATTTTCTTAATATTTTTTTCATTCACAAAGTTACTGGAGTTAATAAGCAAATCCTACCCTAAATGATACAAATATAGCCAAGGTAAATCCAGTGACTTTGTGGTATTAAGACTGGGGAGTTAACACAAAAGATTGTAACCTATTTTCAGGAAATAAGTCAGTATAAAATCAGAAATCAAAATGAATATAGCATAATATACATGTTTGAGTAGAAATTGCAATTTCTTATGTTTTTAGGGGTGTTAAGGGAGTCTTGTTCTTTGGTTTACTTTACTGTTTGATTGTGATAACATTGCAAATTGTGGTAATCATTAAGTTTCTCAAACTTAGTGTCTGAAAGCTTCATAAAAGTCAGCTTAAATATTTACTTTGCTAAGACAATTTATAAATTTTAAAAAGATCTTCTTGTGCCAAGGGTATATTATTAATGTGAAAGTAAAGCCTCACAAAGCTAAATAAATTCTCTTCCATATCTTAAAAAAAAGAAAGAAAAATATTTTAGTCTCAATTGGCAACTCTTTAAGAAAAGATTAGGAATGTTACAGCCTTTCTTGGCAGCTTTTTCATCACTTTCTTACTTTTACTTTTGCCCAACAGGAGCCCACTACTCATTCTTCTCAAGCATTTCCATCACAGTATTCCTAATGGCAGAGAAGGGTGGAGGCTGCTTTCCAGGGGTCTGAGATAGCTTCTGAAGGTACAGCAAGGGAGAAATTTCTCTCATTTTTAATTTGAAGAATTTATTGAAACTTTGCAGTCTCTTTTTTATTATATATTGTATATATATTTCTATTAGGCTTGGTATTGTGCTTTATAATAGCGCTAGAGGCCTGGTGCATGAAATTCATGCATGGTGGGGGGTGTGTGTGTCCCTCAGCCCAGCCTGTACCCTCTCCAATCTGGGACCCCTCGAGTAATGTCCAACTGCCTGTTTAGCCCTGATCGTGGTAGGATAGGGCCTAAATGGGCAGTTGGACATCTCTCTCACAATTCAGGACTGCTGAATCCCAAATGCTTGCTTGCTTGCCTGCTTGCCTGATCACCCCCTAATCACTCCCCTGTCAACCTGATTGCCCCTAACTGCCCTACCCTGCCAGCCTGTTTGCCCCTAACTGCCCTCCCCTGCAGGCCTGGTCTCCCCCCAAATGCTCTCCCCTGCAGGCCTGAGTCCTCCACAACTGCCCTTCCCTGCAGGTCCGGTCACCCCCAACTTCCCTCTTCTGCCGGCCTGGTCACACATAACTGCCCTCTCCTGCAGGCTTGATCACCCTCAACTGCCCTCCCCTGCAGGCCTCCCCCCCACAACTGCCCTCCCCTGCAGGCCTCCCCCCCACAACTGCTCTCCCCTGCTGGCCTGGGTCCCTCCTTCCCCCAACTGCCCTTCCCTGCAGGCCTGGTCGCCCTAATTTCCCTCCTCTGCCAGCCTAGTTAACCCTTAATGCCCTCCTCTGCAGGCTTGATCACCCCCAACTGCCTCCCTTGCAGGCCTGATCCCTCCCAACTGCCCTCCCTTGCAGACTTGATCCCTTCTAACTGCCCTCCCCTGCTGGTCATCTTGTGGTGGCCATGTTATGTCTACATGAGGGCAGCTATCTTTGACCACATAGGGGCAGCCATCATTGTGTTGGAGTGATGGTCAATTTGCATATTACTCTTTTATTAGCTAGGATGTTCAATATATGTTAGTTGTTGTTGATAATGGAATCCTGGGAGGAAAAGAAGCAATGAACTTCCAAGCTATTGTTCCACTTTCTTTCTGGTAGAAGGTTCTTGAGTCTTCAGTAGCATCAATAGCAATTTACATGATTATATTAAGTGGGTATTTTTGTTTGGATTAAGGTCAACTATATGTCTTTGAGTGAACACAGATTTTTCTCTTGCTATAAGTGGGAAATTAAAAGTATCTTTGATCATATTTACTGTAGTGGATGATCAAAGCCATCCAGGGGCAGTATGAAATAAAGAAAGGAGCTATCTATCCAGAGTCAGAGTTTTTCTCTTGATGTGTACATTACGTAGTCAATTTGTGTCTCTGCTACCTGGGAAACAAGAAAGGAGGTAGTAGAGTATGTCATAGTGGTTTTTAAGGAATCAAAAAACAAACATGGTAAATTGTATTGAAATGTTATATTGAGGGAAAGCCCACCACATATTGACAGTGAAATGGAGCTACTGGAGTCCCTTGAAACACTGAAAACCTTTGGGGTAGAACAAAAAGCACTTTGGATTCAGACCAATATTACTGTTTAGGAGCTCTAGGCTTTCAGTAAGATATATCTCTGAGTCTCAATTTCCTTATCTACAAAATGGAAATAATGATAATAACCTCAGAGGATTGACATAAGCATTAAATGAGATAATACAGTAGAAGCTCTTAGTATAGAGCCTGTTATATATAAGTGCTTCCCCATGTGGTGTATACTTTAGAGCTACTTGCTCAAAACTCTACTTTCTTCTGAAGAAGCTGTAAGAAACAAAGCTTGGGAGTTGTAAGCAGTTAGCACAGATTTCCTGCAGTGAGATAGGCCAGCCTATGGAGAGGCAGATAAATGGAGAGCAACAAGAGAGATAAGACAGCGAGGAGCCTGTTGGTGCGTGAGTTCCTGTTTCTGATTGTTCCTGAGACCTAATTTGATTCTTTTCCTCAGTTCAGTGAGAAACCACAAGATCTTATAATAAATTTCTCTATTCCTTAGCGAGGATGCTGGATTATGCTGTGATGTCTCTGTTAAACTGGAATTTATGCTTTCCAAAATCTTCCATTCACAGTTCTGGGTTAGAGTTGACCAAAGAGGAACTACCAAGAGATTAAAGGGAAGCAAAGACCATTTTTCTTGGAAGGGCAATCCTGGTCAGATAGACACAGAAGTACCTGTGGGTCCCACTTTGTTCTTGCTGTTCTTTGTTCCAACTGAACTGTGGGCCCTGTTCACCCAAAGCAGACTCCCTCCCTCCTCCCTGCTGCCTGGACACTTGACTCAGGCCCACAGAGGTGGTAAGCTACATAGAGGGAACATCTTCCCACACATCTCTCTGTGAGCTCCTGCTTCACACTCCCACTGAAGCAGCTGGGTATAGTTGCCTCTCAGACTTCCCTGCAAGCTCCAACTTACCTGCTCATGCCAGTGCATTTAGGGGACCTAGTTAGTGATTTTCTCATGTACTTTAGCTTCCTCAGTTGTTCCCACAATGTGTGAAGTCTAATTCATATAATAAACCTCCGATTCCTACAATGCTCTAGTGGCTCTGCTTCTTTGATTGAAGCCTCACTGCTATAGCTAGTTTGTGTTCCTCTCACTTGCAGGCAAACCAACATGATATTGATACTTTCTTCTACATCTTTTGCATTTGTTAAATGAAGACACAAAGGGAAATATCAAGGTAACACCTTTTTAAAAAGTGTGTTTTTGGAACTGGAAAATGATGATTTTTTTCCCACCTTATTATTTTTTAATAAAGAATGGGTTGATTATAACTTACGGACATTTCATGAAATTGTCTAATACGTCGTAAACCTCTTGGGCCAAAGTGAGGAAAACATGTATGACTTTGGTAATAACACTTTGAGAAAGATACATTAGGAAGACACTGGGGTCTGGAGCAAAGAAGATATACCTGGAATGTGGTATTAGTGATTATGACCTCTTCTTCATCACCATGCATTCAACCAGAAAAGCAGACACACTGGAACACACACACACACACACACACACACCACACACACACACACACACACACACACACACACACACTTGTTACAGATATTTTACCTTATACAATTGTGGGAACTGATTAAATAGTCTCCATAAGATCGTTGTTTTTGTGTTTGAGGCTGGAGCTCAAATTCTAATCTCCCTAAGCCTTTGGACGCCTTTTCTAACATATAACAGGAAAATTCTTCAGACAAAGGGAGACCAACCTCTTTAAGCACAATTAGAAGAGCTGTTTCTCTTAACAAAGAAGGCTCAATAGACCTTAGGCATTCTAGGTACCCAACTTCATTGGGATATGGTCATAAACCTCTATTTCAATTTTTAAGGTCCTAGTCATTTAGGGCATGCCAAGATATCCCTTCCCAAATGAGGGACAAATTATTGCACCTCAACTATATCCATTTTTTATTGATGGCCAACATAATACCAGAAACTGTTTTACAACAACCCAAATTGATTTTCTCATAATTCTGATAGGTCAGATGGCCTTATTCTCTGCTCAGGTATTTACTGAGCTGAGATCAAGGTGTTGGCTAGGGCTGCAATTGTCATCTGGGCCTAGCTATTTGCTGCTCTTCTCTTTTTAAAAGGCCTTTTAGAGACCTTCCATTGTCAGTGGCCACATGCAGGAGAGTGTGCTGCTAGAGCAAACTTTTAAAACTTCCTAGAAGTAAATGCAAATTAACTGAGTGTGGGAAGCAGAGATGAGAGAAGTAGAGTGGCCAAGGAAGGAATTTTAATGAAATGACTTCTAAGATTATGAGGGCTATTGACATTTAATAAATAGCTAGTAAAATTAACTGTATCATTTTTATAGCAAGTGATTGAAATCTAATTCTATTTTATTAAAGAAAAAAAAGAATTTCTTGATGTGGTTGGAAAGTTCAAAGTTCAGCTAATTTCAGATATGGCTGTATCCAGAGGATCAAATGATTTTGCTAGGACTCTGTTTTTCTCATCTTAGCCAGGCTCTTTTCCAGTCCTCCTCCCATTACTTTGTAATACCCAATAGAATGTAAATGTGGTGTAAATAGTCCTTATACCGTATTGTTTAGGGAATAATGATAAGGAAAACATCTGTACTTATTCAGTATAGCTGCAGCTATATAGGCCTAACTACATCAGCAGCAACATGACATTTTTCTTTCAAATATTTTTGATTTGTGGTTGAATCCACAATTCAGAACCCATGGATATGAAGAACTGACTGTACTATGAATCACCATTTTTCCATAAAGTCTTGCGTCACTGGTATTGCTAGCTGTAAAAGTAAAGCATATAAAAATACATTTTCTTTTAAAGAATGGGAATGAACTTAATTAACTTCTTGTTAGCCAAATTTGATAGCTAGGGAAAAATCATATGACATATGCATCTTTTCTTTCTCTTCTTTTCTTTTTCTTTTTTTGGTTTTCATCTTTTCATAGTGCTTATTATACTCAAAGCGAAAGGGGGAAAATAAAACTACGTATTTTACTTTATCACTTATTAAAGATACTTTTGAACCATAATTGCTTTTGAGATATTGTTCAGATCATTGTAAAGTTATAAAAAAGGGATTATTGTGACAATATATGAATGTTAAAAATTATATCCATTTATGTCAATGACTCATCAGAAACCTTACAAAACTATTCTTAAAAGGTAAATTATATTAAAAACTATGAAAAGCTCTATTTGTAATTATAGTTTAAGAGAGCCCCTCCACTGTTCTTTTTCCTGGTAGTTTATTTTCTAAAAGCCAAAATATAAGGCATTCTTTTACTTTGGTTGTAATGTTGGCCATTCACAGGCATAAACAGAATATAACAGTAAGTTCCACCAGGTTGCGCTGTAGTTCCACAATGGAAGCAAAAGTGCCAGTATCTGCAGAGAATTCTCTGAGGTCTCAGTTACCCATATTATTTCTGTTCTTGAAGCAATTAGGGGGTAGAGATAAACATTTAAAAGGAAAAAAAGAAGAGATTTTTTTTCTGAAAATAAAGGCTTCCAAATTGACTATTATTTAAAATTATTATTTAGCAAATAATGATTTTTCTCTCAGAACATTTACTTCCTTTTAGAAAGATTGCATTTAACTCAGTCTTCTTAGATAAAACTACTTTCCTGATGGCAACAAACAAAAAAACCAAGACAACAAAAAATAAAAATAACTCTGTTGAAAGTTTTTTCTTATATTCTCTAGTTATTCATGGATATAACTATTTTATTTTAAAAGATAAGGTATATTTTATTTAAAATTATAGAAGGGTCATTAATGTAAATCAAGCTTTAGAAAATATAAAAACATTTCAACTTGAAAACAACTTTTTCTTTTTGTGAATAAAGCCCTTTTTCTTTTCTGTTCTTGTTTTCCCCAAATGTCAATATTTATGAGCCAGGGGTTGTGGGAAATGTTACCTAGAGTTACAAGGGGCCAGAGTTTGCCCTCTTATATCCCTGGGGAGCTCAGTGTGAGTGCCAGAGGGCAGTGTTTGGCTGGAAGGGCCCAATCCTCTCTTTGCACCCTGTGGTATGCCCTTTGAAGTCAAAGAATATTCTCCACTCTGCTCTGCTTTATAAGATATCAACATATACACATTTCTGTATATCCTTTTGTCGTAAAAACAGATGTGGATTTACAGAAAACAAAATAAAACAAAAAAGCCAGAATTATGCCAGTAAGTTTGAGACTTTTGAGACAACATATTCTCAAGTCTAATTTTTAAGATAAGACCTTTTTTTTTTGGCCATATCACACTGTCAAAACGTTAGTTACTTCAGGTTTAACCTGTTTTGGGATTTATTAGTTTTTAGCAATCATAAGACAGAGACAATGAGAATGAAACCCTCACAGAAATAAGGTATGAATCTCACAAAACATTAGTAAATTATGAAGCTAATATTTCTTTTGAAGATGAATTGTTATCCATCAAGATGATAAAAAATTCATTATTTAATCCAGGTGGCTGATTTTAATTTGTTTCCTCTCAAACTGTCAGTCATTAGGAGCTGAAAAAGAAAATAAAAGCTGAAAATGATCATATACTAGGCAGAATAAACTGGGAGATGAGCTGGAAATTCAGTCATTAACAAATGAAAACACACACACACAAAAAAAAACCACACAAACAAAACAAAACAGAAGTATTCTTAAAAACAAAAATCACCAGAAAAATGTCTTGGGTCAAATGAAATGCCCTGACATTTATTCACAATTTCCTCTTGCATTTTATTTGAAGGATATCCTCTTTATTTTTTTACTAGTTTAAATGTTTAATCTATTACCCCGTACCTCATAGATGGTTAAAGTTCTTAGTGACTTGAACGTTCACGATTTAAAGACTTTTGTTCTATTTACTTCAGCAATTCTTTATTTATCTTATATTATTTTTGTATGTCCTACTCAGCCACTTAACTGACTCAAATGCACTTAAATGGTTTTTAAAAATTCATAAAACATTTTATTTGCCCAGATCAGGAGGTAACTGCACTCTTTCATTTTGAGTAAAAGTATAACAAAATTATTAGTGAGATTAATGAAAAAAATAATTAGGGAGTATGATGACATTAGTTTTTTTTGGGAAAAAAGGTTCTCTATGGGAAGATACTTTTGTTTTATTTTCTAAACACATGGCCA
Organism: Lasiurus cinereus; assembly: GCA_011751065.1. Lineage (NCBI taxonomy): Eukaryota > Metazoa > Chordata > Mammalia > Chiroptera > Vespertilionidae > Lasiurus > Lasiurus cinereus. Next base: position 27,289,390 of record JAAGEH010000293.1, on the reverse strand, counting down.
TGGCCTTGTGTTTTTTCTCCACCTATTGTCGGCTAATTCTGAAATCATTTCTCCCATTGCCCAGTGATGTGCCAATGTTCTGTTTAAACTTCCTGAGCCTTGATTTCTTCATCTATAAAAGAGAATAAAAATATTTAGCTCAGAGACACTGAGAGAATTAAATTAGCAATATGTTCAGGTATTGTGTACAATAGGTGACCAATGTGTAATAATTTTCTTCTTCCTTTTGTCACTGACAGGAATAGAAAAAACAAAACACATTTACCTTTATTACATTTCTCTACATGGGCTAAATACAAAACTTGTTGAAGCTAATACAGTATCTAACATTTCAGTATATGCCAGTCTTGCAAACCACTCATAGATATGCTTAATGAAATTAGCTTTGGAAATAAGACCATGAAACCAAAAGTATAAATTCTAGTGGGCAGAGTTAGTATTTTGATTTTTTAAATATGCATTTGTACATTTAATATACATTTATCTATTGTGCATAGTACATTCATTAAATTCCAGATCACATGTAAATGTGAATGTTTTCAGTTTGTTTTGGAAGAGAATCACTAAAGGATAGTTTATGAAGGAATTTCAAGTTTTATACTTCTGTTCACTCCTAAAACTAAATTGTTAAATTAAATTTTATCTGCTAGCAAGCTGAAAAATAGCCAACTCCCCTTATTTAATACCCAGTAATCTGGGGTGTCAGTGAAAACCAAACAAGAGCAGGATGGCCTCTTTTTCTTAAAAAATTCCATATATTCCAATGAAAGTCATCCTTTTCATGAGTTGCTTTGGAGGTCTAGACTCTTCTTTCAACCATACTACTATTGTTCTAAATATTTTAAGAGATTCTTTTAGAATTACCTTTGGAACTAGTTAAGGAATATGAAAAAAAACTAGTCTTATTATATTTTAGTTACCTCCAATTTATGTTTAAGCAGTTCTATCCAGTTGATTACCATCTGCCTTAAGGAATTACTTGGTCATTTCCAAAAATAAAACTCATACTGTTGAGAAAAAAAATATTTTTTTAATCCATTGAGAACAGTCAAAGCAATTCTCTCAGTGTGTGAAAGAAGGCAGTTCCTAATTGGAGTTCCAAAATGATGTCCAATAGTAACAACTTGGAATGTTGCTACCTATTTGAGGAGATAGCATTCATTTGCATGGATAAGTTTGGTGTATTTGTTAAAACCCAGTGATTTTACCTTGTAGTCATGTCTTTTGACTGTAAGTATCTATGCTGTCAAACAGGAATCTTTCTGGGCTCATGAAAAGATAAATACTGATATTTAAAAAAGAATTATTGTGAAATTTTAACCAGAGTTTTCTGTATTTAGATTTCAAAAACTTCTGAAAGGAGTGCTCGCTTCAGCAGCACATATACTAAAATTGGAACAATATAGAGAAGATTAGCATGGCCCCTGTGCAAGGATGACATGCAAATTCGTGAAGCGTTTCATATTAAAAAAAAAAATCCCTTCTGAAAAGAAGGAGAAACATATAAAGGCCTTTCTTTGTGCTTAGACCAGGCCTGTGATCTTCCTTTTACCCTCACATGGATTTGTTTAGGGAGTTGCTGAAGCTTGATTAAATGATTAAAACTATGCTAGTCATCATGGAATAAAATTATAATGACTATGCAGTACATATTTTGAAACAAGCAAGGAAACAACATGAACTCATTTGAGGATGAATTCAGACTTTCATCTTAGCATAAATACAAACAGTAACAGTATAGAAATAAAGACTACAAATATTTGCAGGGTATTTGTGTTTAATTATTGATAAAAAAATGGGAGATTGATAAAAAAGGAAGAAAAAGAAAAGTAAAGCCCCTGCTTAGGGTCTTACGTTAGACTAAATAATGCTGTGAGACCTGGCAGCACATTACATCTGTGACCCTCCAGTGGGGCCTCCAGTCCTGTAGCATTTAAAGGGACTCCTGAGGTCTGGAGTCCTCCTGGCATGACATTCTTTGACCCTTTAGATTGGGGTGGCTGCCAAACTGCTCATTACCCACAAAACTTCGGCAGCCTCATAGTCTGGGCTGGCCGTCTGTGTGGTGTGTTCCCAATAAAGCTGTGTATTCTTTCATGTTGCCCATATTGTAGGAACCAGTATCTTAGCAAACCTAAGACGCTTTGAGAACTCAGTGGCCATGCTGTATGAACTGAGGCAGTATTTCTGACTCACCTTTGTTTGGAAATATTCTTCTTCTGGGAATGCTTTTTAAGCTTGAAGTGGTATCCATTTCCTTTCCCTATAAATACTATTTTTCTTTTTAAGTAAAGCCGATGAATAATTTACTTGCTATCAGAGATGTACTTGCTTTTATTTTCATTAAGACCTCAAGTGTCAGGGGACAGACATCCTTGTGCCCCTCAGGGCTGCATGACCTTATGACCCTCATGGTCTTGCCAGGTCACTGTTAGGAAAGGAAGGTCCCTCCAATGAGGGAAATGCCACTCCTCCTCCCTCCCCCTACCAAGTGTCCTCACATTCTCACCCTGGCCTGATGCCAGCTGTATTTGGCTGCTTCAAACCTCCCAGGAAAGAAATAACAACTTACAGCAGAATGTCTGGGGCAGATGAATCACAGATGAGTTCCCCAAAGCTCAGAAAAGCAACTAAGTAGAAGGCTGGTATGGTTTTAGAAATATCTTAAAATGTTTATATCACAAAATATATTCTACTTTTTTTTTAACCTTCCCTTAACTAAGAAGGCTAACATTCTTCATTAGCTAAGTGAAGGAAACCAGATACAAAAGGCCCCATAGTGTATGATTCTACTTAAAAGAACTATCCAGAATAGGCAAATCCATAGAGACAGAAAGCAGATTAGCAGTTGGCTTGAGTGGGGCAGAGGGGCAGAGGGAGTGACTACTTAATGGTATGGAGTTTCCTTTTGGGGAGCTGAAAAAGTTCTGGAACTAGATAGTAGTGTTGGTTGTGCAAGGAACTTAATCTCACTGAATTGTACATTTAAAAATGATTAGGAGAACCAAGATGGTGGCATAAGGTATATACCTGTACCTGCTGCCTCTCACAACCACACCAAAACTACAACTAAAAGACAAAATGACTATTCCCCAGAACCATGGGAAAGCTGGCAGAGTAGAAGTTCTACAACTAGAAGAAAAGAAAAAAGTGCATTGAGACCTGGTAAGATGTGCAGAGGCTCAGAAAGGCAGAGGGACAGAGATGTGCAAATTGGGCTGGCGTGCGCTGCTTTTTTCAATTGGTAGGGAGTTACAAGTTCCCGACTGCTCTGAACTTCAGTTTCTGGGGAGATTCTGAGGACCCAGACTCATACAGGGAGAAACTGGACTGTCTGCCATTGGGTTAGAAAGAGAAAGGGGCCTTCTTGCAGAGGTGTGCATAGGAATCATTGTTTACTGCACTGGGGTGCAGGACTCAGGACACAGAACAGAACGTGGCAGAGAGGGCTGACTGGCAGCTAGTGCTCTTGGCCACGCCCTAGCGATTTCCTGAGACCCCGCCCTGCCCAATTTACAAACCCACCAAGTTGTGTGCAGCGGCTTTTGCATATGAATGGCCTGCCTTCTAGCAGCTTAACCTAATAAATTGCAACTGGGTCAGATAACTACAAAACTTCCAAACTTCAAGCAAAGAGGAGAAATCTGCAGATTTTCCTGTAGCTCCCTCTGGGTGGCCTCAGACACTAGCTGACTTGCACCTCCTTAGAGATCCAGGAACCAGTGTACCTAGAGGTCAATGTGAGACAACACCAGGTTTCAACTCCTTAAATACATAAGTGACACACTGAAGAGGCAGACTCAGTGAGGACCAAAGCCCCACTGAAGCAAGTCCTGCCCCATAGGGGTGTCTCCAGCACAGGAATTCTTCCATTATAGACACAACTAATCCTCACAGTCAATTGGCCTGGAAGTCAATTCTTTCCAGTGTACCAATAGCAATCAAGGCTTAACTACAAGACTGTGTACCCAGCCCACAAAGGGGTGTACCAAGAGTGTCTTCCTCAGGTGATTGGGGAGGTGGAGCTACTGGATACTAAAGGACAACTATCACACAAACCCACTCCATCAACACAGGGAAGCAGCCAAAATGCAGAGACAAAGAAACATGTCACAAATGAAAGAAAAGGAGGAAAGAAAACTACTGGACATAGAGTTCAAAACCACATTTATAAGGTTAGTCAAGAATCTTCTACAAACCGTCAAGAAACTTAGTGAGACCTCTGAGAAACTTAGTGAGACCTTCAAGGATCTTAATGAGAATGCCAAAAAAAAAAAGGAAAAAGACCAGTCAAAAATTAAGCATGCACTATCTGAAATAAAGAATAATATACAGAAATCCAACAGCAGACTAGAGGACCCCAAGAATCAAAGCAAAGATTTGAAATATGAGGAAGCAAGAAACACCCAACCAGGTAAACAAAAAGAAAAAAGAGTCCAAAAATGTGAAGATAGTGTAAGGAGCCTTTGAGACAACTTCAAGCATACCAACATCAGAATTATGGGGGTACCTGAAGAAGAGAGAGAGCAAGATACAGAAAACCTAATAGAAGAAATAATGACTGAAAACTTACCCCACCTGGTGAAAGAAATGGACATATAATTCCAAAAAGCACAGAGAACTCCACACAAAAGGAATCTAAAGAGGACCACACCAAGAGACATCATAATTAAAATGCCAAGGGCAAAAGACAAAGAGAGAATCTTGAAAGCAACAAGAGAAAAACAGTTAATTACCTACAAGGGAGTACCCATATGATTGTCAGCTGATTTCTCAACAGAAACTATGCAGGCCAGAAGGGAGTGGCAGGAAATATTCAAAGTGATGAACAGCAAGAACCTACAACCAAGATTACTCTACCCAGCAAAACTATCATTCAAAATAGAAGGTCAGAGGAAGAACCTCACAGACAAGAAAAAGTTAAAGGAGTTCATCACCACCAAACCAGGATTATATGAAATGCTAAAGGCTATTCTTTAAGAAGAGGAAGAAGAAGAAAAAAGTAAAGGTAAAAATTATGAACAATAAAGTGATAAAAAATTCATACCTATCAACAAGTGAATCTAAAAAATCAAGTGAATAAAAAATCTGATGAACAGAATAAACTGCTGAATATAATAGAATCAGGGGCATAGAAAGGGAATGGACTGACAATTCTCTGGGGGAAGTGGGTGTGAGGGATGTGGGAAGAGATTGGACAAAAATCTTACACCTATGGATGAGGACAGTAGCTGGGGGTAAGGGCAGGGGGTAGGGAGTGGTGATCAGGTGGAAGGGTATTATGGGGGGGGGAAAGAGGAACATCTCTAATAAAGTGATCAATAAAGATTTATTTTTAAAAATAAATAAAAATGATTAAAATGATAAATTTCAGACTAGATGTATTATACCACAACAAAAATGTTTTTCTTCCTTAAGTAAAATTCTGGTTAAATGCAGTGGGGAGGGAAACATTATCACTCCATATAATTGCATGGAGAAAAGCAAATACTCGCAACTACACATTCATTTTCTCTAGTTGTGCTTTACAGCAAATACTAGGACTTTTTTTGTATTTATTTGTCTGTGGGGAGATGCTATTAGTTTGAATGGGTACCTCAAAGAAGGAAGTTCAGAAGTCATTCTCCACATTGTGTAGAATTATAAAAAAGCATATCTTTTTCTATGAGATCAAACTGATGGCTGCCAGAGGGGAGGGGTGTAGAGGGATTGGGTGGAAAAAGTGAAGGGGATTATAGTCAGTAATACTATGAAAAGTTTGTATGGTGACAGATGATTACTAAACTAAGTGAAGTGATCACATTGTAAGGCATATAAACATTGAGTCACTGTATTGTACACCTGAAACTAATATAATATTATGTACCAACTATCTATAATAATAAAAGCATAATGTGCTAATTAAATCTGATGTCCTTCTGGATGAGCTGGGGCTGCAGCCACAGGATTGAGGAAGCCAAGGCTGCAAGGGATCCAGGCAGCCGCTGCAGTTGCAAAGGCCTACTCTTGCATGAATTTCATGCATCAGGGCTCTAGTACTTAATAAAAGAGAAGAAGCAGCAGATTTCACAGAGGCTTTCTTTTGTGAGCTCATTGGCAGTGCAAGGGACAGTTTGGCCCTTGCTGTCTTAACTCTCACTTCTCTTTCTAGGCTTACCTCCTCCTAATCTTTCTCCTTCTCCCTCTCCCATTACCCTTCCCCACTTTACACAACCCCTTTGTTGCAGCCACATTGAACTACTTCCTCTCCATTCCCAGAACACTGGGGACCTTTAAAGAGTGCATGCTTTGCACATGAATTCCTTGGCCTTGAAGTTCCTGTTGCATTTTTCATTCAGCACAATTTCCTCAACCTCCAAACATACCATGACAATTTATAAACTATATGACATCACATTGACCAGAAATTAATGTTCAAAACAACTCTTGGGAGAATCTAATAATGTTTCCTTTTTTAATTAATTTTTTTTTAATATTGACATTATTGCAGGAGTCTCCTTCCTCCCTTCCCCACTTTGCCCACTTCCATTCTCCCCCACCTCCTTCTTCCTTGGTCTTTACTAAATTATTGTCTGTGTTCATGGGGGTATCATAGATGTTCCTTAGCTATTTCCTTTACCTTCTTTATCCAGTCACCCCACTCTCCTCCCTTTGAACATTAGCCAGTTCATTCCCTGTATTTATGCTTCTGGTTCCATTTTGTTCATCAGTTTATTTTGTTAGATTCCACATATTAGTGAGACATATGGTATTTCTCTTTCTCTCACTAGCTTATTTCACTTAGCATAATACTCTCCAGATCCATCCATGCTGTTGCAAATGGTAAGAGTTCCTTCTTTTTTACTGCCATGTAGTATTTCATTGTGTGAATGTACTCACCTGCTGATGGGCCATCTTGGTTTCTCCTCAAGAACATTTTTTTAAATTTAATAAATCTTTATTGTTCAGATTATTACAGTTGTTCCTCTTCCTTCGCCCCATAGCTCCCCTCCACTTTATTCCCACCCCTTCCTCTGCCCTTACCTCCAACCCATTGTCCTCATCCATAGGTGTACAATTTTTGTCCAGACTCTTCCTGCACCCCCATTACCCATTTTCCCCTGAGAATTGTATCCACTCCCTTTCTATGCCCCTGATTCTATTATATTCACCAGTTTATTCTGTTCACCAGACTTTTAATTCACTTGATTTTTAGATTCACTTGTTGATAGCTATGTATTTGTTGTTCATAATTTTTATCTTTACCTTTTGCTTCTTTCTCTTCTTAAAGAGTATCTTTCAGCATTTCATATAATACTGGTTTGGTGTTGATGAACTCCTTTAAGCTTTTTCTTATCTGTGAAGCTCTTTATCAGACCTTCAATTCTGAGTGATAGCTTTGCTGGATAGTATAATCTTGGTTGTAGGTTGTCGCTATTCATCACTTTGAATATTTCTTGCCATGCTCATCTGGCCTGCATAGTTTCTGTTGAGAAATCAGCTGACAATCATATGGGTACTCCCTTGTAGGTAATTAACTGTTTTTCTCTTGCTTCTTTTAATATTCTCTCTTTGTCTTTTGCCCTTGGCATTTTAATTATAATATGTCTTGATGTGGTCCTCTTTGGATTCCTTTTGTTTGGGGTTCTGTGCACTTCCTAGACTTGTCCATTTCTTTCACCAGGTGGGGGAATTTTTCAGTCATTATTTCTTAAAATAGGTTTTCATTATCTTGCTCTCTTTCTTCTTCTAGCACCCCCATAATTCTGATGTTGGTATGCTTGAAGTTATCCCAGAGGCTCCTTACACTATCTTCACATTTTTGGATTTTTTTTTTTTTTGTATTTCAAATCTTTGACTTGGTTCTGCCTTCCTCTAGTCTGCTGTTAGATCTCTGTATAATATTTTTTATTTCAGTCAGTATATGTTTAATATCTTGTTGGTTCTTTTTCATATCCTTGAAGTTCTCATTAAATTTATCAACTTTTTCTAGGAAATTCTTAAAAAACTTTATAACCATGGTTTTGAAGTCTATATCCAGTCATTTGTTTTCCTTTATTTCTTTTGTTTGTGATCTGTTCCTTTGTCTTTGCATTTTCACTGCTTCCTTGAGTTGGTAGAGTAGCTTTGTGTGTTAGTTGTCCTATATGGCCCAATAGCTCCGCCTCTCCAGTTACCTAAGGTGGACACTCTTGGTGTACCCCTTTGTGGACTGTGTATACAGCCTTGTTGTAGTTAAGTCTTGATTGTTGTTGGTATCACTGGGGGGAATTGATCTCCAGGCCAATTGGCTGTGAGGATCAGCTGTGTCTACACCAGGAGAACTTCTGTGCTGGAGTCAGCCTTATGAGACAAGACTTTCAAAATTACAAAAGCCTCTGTGCTCAGCTTGGATGGGGTGGAGTCTCAGGGCTGAGCAGACAGCTTTGGCTTTCTGTCAGCCCTGCACTATGAGGCCCCTGGGTCTGTGTCCCTCAGTAATCTCTGGAGCCCTCTCTGTGTGCAGGTATGCATGTGCTCCTTAAGCCCTCTGCCTTTTGTGGCTTCCTTGAGTTTCCGTGCACTCTGGGGACCCGTATGAGTCTTGGTCCCCAGGGTCTCACCCGAAACTGGATTTCAGTGCAGTTGGAACTGGAGTTCACCATATTTGGGAGGTTCAATCTTCCTCCTGCAGAGAAAGCCAGCGGCACAATCAGCAGACAGTCCTCTCTGCATTCACTCATGCTCACGCCTCCAGACTTCTGCCTTTGGTGGCCCCCTGAGTTTTTGTGCACTCCTCCCTTTTCTCGACAGTCCAGACTCCCCCTATATGAGTCTCTCTTGGAACTGGGGTTCAGTACAGTCGATAGTTTTTGTCTCCCTCCTACTAGAGGAAGCCAGCCAGGCACTCTGCTGCCCATCCTCTCCATATGCGTATCCATATGCGTACCTCAGCTTTTGGCAGTTCCTCTGAGTCTCCTGAGCCCCTCTCTTTCCTTCTAATTGTATAATTTCCACTCAGCCAGCTTTCCTGTGGTTCTGGATGATGTCCATTCTGTCTTTTAGCTGTAGTTTTGAAATGTTGTGCAAGGCAGCAGTTTAGGTATTCACCTATGCCGCCATCTTGGTTTCTTCCAAGAACATTTTTTTTTGGAAGCTAATGGACCTGGAGGGCTCTTGCTCTGTTGCATGAAGGCCAGGGTAAGAATCAGGAACTCCTGAGTCCCACTCACAGGCCTGAGCAGTTGTCTATGTAAGCTACAATGTGATCCTTAGAACATATGCTCTCCTGACTCAATTGAGTTCTCCCAACTCAGTGTGGCCCAGCAGGGGAAATGGTGGAGAAGAGAAAAGAAAGCCCATTATTTGTGCTTTTATTATCTACCTCTGGGTAACACTGAACAGTGAGATCAATCAAAGTGGTTTGTTTGTTCTACTAGTTTATTTTTTTTAGTGAAGCACTTGTTTTTATTTTGAGGTAGTTTCTTTGGAAGAATTAAGAGCAAAGCAGAGTGGAAATTACTTGTTTCTTCCATGTAATCTTATAATAACTACAAGTTTGTTGTAGTCTTTTGGTTCCCACAAAGAGGTTTGTACTCATATGTTTTTGTGTTTGTGTGTGTGTGTGAAAAAGATCATTGAAACATATTTCTTTTACCAGGAAAGCTAATTTTACTCTGTATACTGAAAACCAGTGTTGCTAAATCCACCAAAAGCAGACTGCTAAAAAATGTCAGAGTAGAAAACAAAAATAGTATGTGGTTGTCTCTGGCATTTTAATTTTTATATAAATTTCTCTCTCTTTTTTTTTACCCCTAGTAATGAGCAAGTGCTATTTTTGTAAACAGGAAAAAATAGTATTAAAAATTTACAAAATAAACCATTTTATTTTAAGCAAATCTGCTTTAGTGAACAGCAGCAAAATGAAATCTTAGGGGAAAACAATCAAGAACAGGTTTGTATTTGAGAAGATAGCTATCTCACATCCATTTTCACAGAACTTCTGCCCAAGAATGGTGAAGAATTTATATTCCTAAACTAAAGTTATATCTTTCCTCAGTGTTAGATAAGATACTTATCACATTTAGAATATTATTCACTGTATTACTTTATTTCTTTATATTACTTCTTAGAAACTAAATATTGTATTAAGTAAGTGGGGCTTAGTTTGGAGATTATTTTCCTTATTAGGAAAGACCCAATTTCCTTAAAAAAATAAAGCAATTACCAGGAAAAAAATCAGGATATATTATTCCCTACAGTATTATGACATAACCCTCCTCCTTGCTTTGGCTCATTTATTATATAATTGTCTAGGTGCATGGGATTTCTGATAATTTCATTGCATACCATATTTCTGATGGCAATAACAAAAATTACAGCAACAATAACATGTGCTTAATGTTTTATAATTTACAGAACACTTGTATACATACTTTTGAATGATCTACAATATCATTATATCCAGATAAAGAAACTGATTCTGAATGCTCAAGAGACTGATCAAGTGTCAGCACCACATGACATATTGGAAAAAGATTATGTACTTCAGAAACAGACAGACTTGGTTTCAAAACCAACACCATTATGTACTAACTGGTAAACAAGCCATTTATCCACTCAGATAAACCATTTATCCATTTTCTTCCTCCTTCCTAACAGTGTCTTGAAATGATGAAATTAAAGTGCCTGGCATTAAGTAGGTGGTCATTAAATATTATTAGTGTTCTCCCCCCCCTTTTTTTTAACAAACTGATCCTGGGTTCAGAGCATCATTTAGGAAATGGAACCCATGGTTATAGACTGCCTGGCTCCTCTATGCTTTCTTATTTATTGTATGTGGGCATTTGCGTGCTCTTATAGAGCTGGACTGCAGATGCATGAGAGCTAATAAGTCCACTTTTAGCTCTATACATATTTGTTGTGTGAATTATTGAGCTATTAAATGAATCCACATGTTTGGCTCCTGGACACAACACTAAACACCCTAGGGTGCCTAACCCACCCAAGTGGTCTGATGTGGTTGACTTAGTTACATAATGGCCCGTGAAGGCCATCATGTGCCTTCACAGCAGAGATCAGATAATTTATATTCTCCCTTCCATCCCTATTATTTTGAATCTCTGATACTGGTGACATCAGTCTTCTTGCCTAGGCCCCAGGGATGGTAGCCCCTGATGTGCAGAGCTCCAGCCAAGGTGGCAAAGGGGGACATAAATAACCTCCGTTAGAACAGGCATGAGCATGGACTATATGAGAAGGGGTTTCTAAGGGTGTGTTTCTTCATCCAGGCCTGTTGCCCCTTGTGAATACTGAGGAAAGGAGAACTTTTGAAATTAAAGAGCCTTGTGAAGAAGTTCTGAATTTGGGGGATGAGCATGTGAGTGGAAAAAATTGCATTTTTATTTTCACTCACTCCCAAGGGAAAATTAGCATTTCCTTCAATTATGAATATAGGTAACACATCAGAGTAGTATTAGCATTACCTATTTACAAAGTCACAGATATTTCACATCATATTATAGTTATTGGCAGATCTCTCAAAATATCACTTATACTCATCAGTACTTTGAAATTATGATAATTATTTGACCTGCCACTAGATTTTGTTATTTCATGTGTTGAAACAGGAGACATATATTGTCTTATCACAAATTTGTTTTAAAAAATGGTCTATTACTTTAATGTAATTGGTGTTCTTAAAATTCTAACATTAAAAATACATTTAAGAATATTATTCACTAGACTTTCAAAGATGTCCATAATCCAAAAATAGTTAAGAATGCCTGCTATGGTTTGAACTAGTCACAAAGGTAGAATTGGTGACATTGCATTCACTGAACAAAATACCATTTATTCAGGATATTCATGATATTGTAGTAATGCTTAACAATTTGATATAAGAAATGTTCCCAACTAGTTCTTTGTCTCATTTCAGACTCAGTAATAAGATATAAGAATTAATAGGTTAAACTATTAAATTATTTAAGACAAAACATTCAAGTGCTTTCTTGGGGGCATGACTTTAGAAAAACTTAACTGGCTCATTGACTCATAGGCCTTGGCGTCTGAACAGCTATTTTCCCCCTTTGGTAAAGACACTAAAGACATGTCAAGTGGCCTAATGTCTCACTTTTTTAAATGTGCAGTGTATTTTTGGGGAGGGATGGTTTTTCTTTTAAATGTCATTTTATTTATTTTTTTCTCCACATATAAACATTTTTCTTTGGAGAGATCAAAAGATATAAATTATTATTGATTTATTTATATTGAGTGCTTTTATTTTGCCTTGTATTCATGTTGAGAGCTCACAGAAAGTATGAGGTTAATGAGTCTGGAGACTAACATCTTCTGTTTATATACTTATTTGGGAAACAGAAGATCTCTAAATCATTCAGTGTAAACTGGACTGCACTATGTAGCTAATTGCCTCAAACTTTACCCAGGAAGCTTGGACTTCATCCATGCATCCATCATAGGGCTATAAAAACACTACCTATCACTCTAAATCATTGTATAAAGAGGTCCTTTCTTCTTTTCCCCTTCCTCCTTTTATCCTCTCCCCTGGTATTACTAGGAGGCCACCAATTGGTGTTCTGTGACTCTCCTTTTTCCTTTGCACCCAAAATACTTAAGGTGGCCATAGCTATTTGTTCTCTAGCCCTTCCTAAATTCATTTTCTTCTTCTTCTTTACATCTTCTCTTAGTCCCTATGAACCTATTTTGCTCTATGTTAGTAGTATTTTTCAGTTACTTCCTGACCTAAGCAGCTAAGTGGATAACCAGATTGCCAGTAATTATCTGTGAAGCTGAACAATCCCATACAAGAGGGGGAGATAGACTTTGATCCTGTCAGTTGTCCTTCTACCACAACAGCTTTTGTCTATTAGATCTCTTTCATTTGAGTCTCAGACCTATAATAGCATCTAGGGGCTGGTCTGAGTTTAGAAACCATTGAACTGGAGGATTTTCTTGGCATAGTTTAACATTATACTTTGGCTGTGGTACATGCTAGGGGAAGACTTTGATTGTCTAGTTATTTGATGACGAGAACCATGATAAGTGTGTAGTAGTAGCTACTCTGTTGGCCCCTGAAGCCACATGTTGCTCAAAAGGACAAAGCTATGTGGTAAGTTGCTTGTCTTGGAAGACTGTACTGGGTTGAATTGTATCTCTACCAAATCCCTGTACACCTGGAGCCTTAGAGTTTTACTTATTTGGAAATAGATTTTTTTCAGATGTAATAAAGTGAAGATGAGGCCATACTGGATTAGATTGGGCCCTAATTCAATAACTGGTATCCTTGGAAGAAGAGGGAAATTTTGACCCTCCCCCTTCTCCACACAGGACAACATCATGTGAAGATAGAGGCAGAGACTGAAGTGATAGTTCTATAAGCCATAGGTTGCCAAGGATTGCCTAAAAACACCTGAAGCTAGGAGGGAGCTTTCTCTCTCTCTTTTAAAATTTTCTATATTGATTAAGGTATTACATTCCCCCCCCTTGGGCCCCGGGCCCCCCCCAGGCCGGACCCACCTGGTGTTTGTGTCCATTGCTTATATGCATTCATACACTCCTTACCCTCCCCTGCCTTCCCTCTGAGGTTTGATGGTCTGATTGTTGCTTCTCTCTCTCTGGATCTGTTTTTGTTCATCAGTTTATGTTGTTCATTATATTCCACAAATGAGTGAAGTCATATGATATTTATCTTTCTCCAACTGACTTATTTGGCTTAGCATAATGCTCGCCAGGTCCATCCATGCATCCATGCTGTTGTAAGTGGTAGGAGTTCCTTCCTTTTTACAGCAATGTAGTATTCCATTGTGTAGATGTACCAAAGTTTTTTAATCCACTCATCTGCTGATGGGCATTTAGGCTGTTTCCAAATCTTAGTTATTGTAAATTGTGCTGCTATGAACATAGGGATGTATATATCCTGTTTGATTGGTGTTTCTAATTTCCTGGAATATATTCCTAGAAGTGGAATCACTGAGTCAAATGAAAATTCCATTTTTAGTTTT
>JAAGEH010000293.1:27211513-27265940 GCA_011751065.1 Lasiurus cinereus | reverse complement strand
CAATAGAGAAATAAATAAATAAAATTTAAAAAAAAGTACTGGATCATAAAAAAAAAAGAAAAGTGAATGAAGAAATGAATGGAGGAATTATGTGTACAGCACAACAGTATAGGTTGAGAATGCAGCAGTTAGGAAGTATGTGTTTGAAAGTGAAATTGCTTGACTGGCTGTTATTAGGGAGAGGTTTATAATAGGCATTGTCTAGCAAACATTTTCTCTGAAGAACTATCTAAAAATGAAGAGACACTTACAAGGCTTCTGTAAACTTTATTTTATACTTACAGGCCACTGTCAATGCAGGGCCTTGGCTTTTGGCTCATACTTGGAAATATGTGGTAAAAGTAGAAACTAGAAATATTCCTACTAGTAAACCACAGTTACTTACCAGTCCATAAACAAAATGTCCATTGAAGCCTATGTGGTTATTAGGAAAGCTATGACTTTCTGAACTTACAAAATGCATTATTCATATGTAAGAGCAAAAGCATCTTAAATAAAAAGACAGTTATTTAAACAAAATGGTGTGATTTTATGGCTTACATTATGGGTATATATCAGTGCATGGCATGTACCAGTGAAATAATGGAATTCGTCTGCTTACACATCAAGAAGCCCTGCAATGGGGTCAACTGGAACCTGATATCATTTTATATGTGATGGTGCTAAAATACAGCCCAACAAATTATTAGCTAATTTATCATCAAGAATATGTTTGGTGAAGTTTGATATATACATTAGGTTACTTGTCAATCTTATCACTGAGGTTAGTTGAGGATTAAGACCATTTAATTACCCATAGTTTAATGACTTTTGCTCTGGCAACCCTAAATACTGTTTTACCAAACCAGCTAATCAGCCAACCAACCAAATAAATAAAACCCAATTGTTTACCCATGACTCATCCCCTTTCATGCTGCCTCCCATATTCCACTTGTAATGGTGACATAGTCACATGCTTTATGAACACAGATTAAAACTGACTGAGGCTGACTGTCATAAACAACCATCTAGATTCCAGTCCAAGTGTGTGCTTTGGCACAGCTACAGGGTATCATTATTAGGTTACATAGATCTATACATAACATCATACACATGCATGTATCACATACAGAAATATATTCCATAGAGATAATAACAAAAATTGGTTAAAAGATATGTACAGTTGTGTGTGTGTATATATATACACACACATGGTAAAAAATTTTCTGCTCTACTCACAGTCTGTAAACATCTTGGAAAATACCCAGCAAAAGTCACTGTGGGCCCTTTTAAATGGTGACTATATAAATTGTGGGAGTTGAGGAGGTGTTTAAGCTCACATTGGAAACCCAGAGAAGTGAGGAAGCATAGTTCATGGTGGCCTTTGGGGTGATTATATTTCACTGACATAATAAACTCAGCTGGCCACTTTGAAATTATGTTTCCTATATGAAAAAGGGAATGACCAAAAAAGTCTTTCTGCCAGTTAACATTTAAAAGAAATAAAGAGAATATGAGGTGATATGTATGCCATATATATATATGAGGTGATATGTATGCCATATATATATGGCATATATATATATATGGCATACATATCACCTCATATATATATATGTATAAATGTACATATGTACATATATATGCATATACATACATATATATGTTGCTATTACTAAAAAAACCTCAATGAAAATTTCCAAGTCTTCTAAAAACATTCAATTCTATTCTCCTAGGTATCTTTAGACTTCTGTGAATTGAACTGAAAGTCTTGGGTATAGTTAAATGACATGTACCTTTATATTTTGGTATATGATATTGATTGTACATAAAAGACATTAAAAATAGATTGGGCTTATAAAAAGTAGAACTATTTGATTTAAACATTATTTTATTAAAATTTAACATGAAAAAATGTTCAGGATCTCCTGTAATGAAACACAATAAAAAATAGGTTCTTAAAAATTTTTTGAATAGTAGCTATTAAACTGGCATGTGTGGTTATCAGTTTGTGCTTTAGTCCTGTATTTGTTGCAGCTTGAAAATTTGTTAAAAATACCCTCACAGTGGCATGAGAAACATTAACCTAATTGTTCTACTTTTTTTCCCAAAATGAGCTCAAATAATTATTTTTAGGCTACTATGCAGTTAAAAATACTGGCACTGAATGACATTTCAAAATAAAGGTGACTTATGCCTATACCGTGTTTGCAAAACAAACAAAAAAACCCCATTTAAAAATATCTCTATTTTATAACCTCCAAACTTTCATGGTGACCAGTTCTCATTAAACATTTGACAGAACAGCCGTGAAAGCTAGTCACGTTCGTGAAAACGATTTTCATGCAAAAGTGGTAAATATCTTTCTAGTTTCATTTAAATGTCTCTCTTTCCCCTGCCAACTCTGACCATTTTTTAGTGTTGAATATAACATACAGAATATGTAAATTAGATAAATTGAAGAAGTAAGATTCACTGAATTTGTGGGCATGAACCAGTCCACTCTCTGATGTTTTGGAAAGCATTTTCTGGGCGTGGGTCTGAGTCATGGGAGAAGAGACTTCTGGAGACATAGTTGCTGTGTGATTTTTTTCCCCTCCAATAAGATTTGAAGGAATACTGATGAATGTTTCTTAAGATGTTTAGTTTATACTATCCTTGTGGCTGCTCCTCTCTGTGTTGTGGTTGTTTTGTTCATGGTTCTTCCACTGGATGCTGGTTCCATTCATGGGGACTGAGGTCATCAGACTTTTGGACTGGTAACAGCAGCAGCAGAGGCAAGACTGAGAGAAGAAACAGATGCTAAATGACATGTGTTATGTTCTTACCAACAAGGGGTAAATGTCCACATACATTTGAGGACAGAATGTGAACCTTAACAGCAATCTAGGGTATGGAGTCTGTAACCCCTAGGTAGAAGCTAAATTGTCCATTCTAGTACAGAGAAACACATCCTTTGTTTCTTATTAAATGCTATGTCAAAGAGGGAAGCAGTTTTTGCCAGAGGAAGAGTACTCTAGGACTTGGGGTGGGCATGAGGAGAGGCCTAGCATTTCTTCGGTGTGCACCACTGGTGTGGCTCTCTGCATTGTGCTCCTCATCTGATGCTCACAGCCCTAGGTGGTAGCTGCTATTTTCCTGCCAAGTTGTATGAAACTACCAAGTTTCATCTATTTGTATAATTCTCCTTTTAGATTGTAAGTTCCATGAGGGCAGTCACTGTGTTTTTTTCCTGTCCACTCTATTCCAAATAGTACTTATTATTATTTCAAGCACTTAACATATATTAACCACTGAATCCTACTTATAAGATAGATATTGTGATTGTCTGATTTTACAGACCAGCAAACGAAGGAAGCAAGAAGGGTACCTCCCAGACCTGCATATGTCAGTTAGTGCAGAGCTGTGATGCAAATCAAGATTGTTTGCTTCCTGAGCCTGCACCCTTGACCTCTATGCTACTCTTCCTAATATATATACCATGAACTAACATCCTGGCTAGAGATAACAGAATCCAGTTTGGATTAATTCTATGCTAAAATCATTCCAGGAACTGTGCTTGGAGCTTCTGGAGGACATGGGTTGGTTTAGCTACAAGAAGATTGGAAGAACAGAAGGAAACTGATTTCAAATGCAAGTACATTAGTTCAGATTTCCTGAGCAATAAGTATTTACTTGTCTTGAAACGGCTATTATTAATTATACTATTAAGTAACATTTAGAAAGAGCTTTCTTAACAATAGAGTTTATGTTTTGCTGAGACTGTTGTTAAAATCTAAAAAAATATAAGGAAGAAATAGGATTTATGTATTCTATATGGCCTGCAGCTCACATTTGAGCCTTTCTTCTTAAAGGAGGGTACTAAATTGACACATTATTAAGTTAGTTATTTTTAATTTTAACCTCTGAATATGTTGTTGTTTGAATAGATATTGATATTTTATGCTGACAATGTAACCATCTTTCTGGTTAAAAATATGATTTTTATTTACCTACTGAAAAGTATAGCTGATGAAAGTAATATTTATAATTGGTATTAGCCATGCCTGTTGGCTACTTAATGTACTTACTTAGTTTTCCTTAAAAATACTCGCAAAACAGTCTTACCTGAAAACAATTTTTAAATTTCTTGCTCACAAAATATAGAGCTATTGGGTTTATACATGAATTCATAGTTGCCAAGTTAATGCCGATGTAATCCATAAGCAGCAAGAAACTAGAGCAAAAGAAAATAGTAGAGTAATTAGCACATAATGTTTTCAAAACTGCAAACTAGCATTTATCCCTAGAATAAGCATTTTTCTTGCTCAGAAGCCATTTCTCACAGGTAGCAGTCAGAATTTTTTTAAAGTTCTTGTTTAAATGGCACTCTTAGTTCTGCAGAACATTTACTTGCCACTTGGTTAGCTCAGACTATTATGCACAGCCTCAGGAGGGGAGCAGCAAGATTATAGACATGGCTTGCACAAATTTTGGGATCAGTTATGAGTTATGTCAGGTAAAGAAGAAATAATCAACTTTGCAGTTTTAATTTTTCAGGGCTAATGAGAATGTAGACTACATGGTTTTGTAAAAGTATCATAAATATGAAAATCAGAGAAACTCCAATTTCCTAATAGGATCATACCTAAGTAATTCACACCGGTTCTTGTCCATCTCATTATACACGGTTTTCTTCAAAATACGGCTTAAATGAAGAGGGAACCAGCAAAGAGCAAAAATTACAACCAAGCAGAAAACGGTTTTTGCCACTTCTCGACGCTAAAGGAATGTGAGAAGAAAAAGTACAGTAAATTCATTGTTTTTTGGCTAGATAAAAGAACTACATAAAAAGGAAGTAGTTAAGAGCAGAGAAAGAATAGCTCAAAGAGGAGCCAGCGCAGTCTGCCTCACAGTACCTTCACCTCTTTAAGATTTAGAGTCCAACTTAATTAAGGATTTGCTATTGATTCTTTTGGGCAACTGCCAGAAAGAGTGGTGGCTTCAGGTTGATTATTAGAATCAGGGCAGAGGTTCTATGGCAGGGACAGGTGGGAACTGGCTGGAGTAGAGCCAACACTGTGAGCATGTATGTGTGCGTGCGTGTGCGCACCCCCTCCCCACCCCCCAAACACGTGGCAAATATATGGGGGAAAGCATTATCTAAAAGCATTAATAACAGGTAACTAACTAGCATTAATTACAACATAACATTCAAAGTGAATGAACTCACCATGTTAAAAAATGGACAAATCTGCAAAGATGTTTGGAAAACAAAATAGGAATAGGAATCAGAAAAGAAAAAGCAACAGCAGCCTAGCTGGTGTTGCTCAGTGGTTGAATGTCAGCCTATGAACCAGGAAGTCATGGTTTGATTAGCAGTCAGGGCACATGTTCCCAGTAGGGATTGTGCAGGAGGCAGATGATCAATGATTCTCTGTCATCACTGATGTTTCTATCCCTCTTTCCTTTTCCCTTCCTCTCTGAAATAAATAAAAATATATTTAAAAAACAACAAAAATCATCAACACAGCAATATGTTTTCTCCATTTCTTGATCTTTAAGAAAGCTAGCATTGGGATATTTTTGCTTTTAAAATATTTTATTAATGACATGTTTCCCAAAGATATATTGTTTGCAAACAGGGGTTAGGGAAAAGGATTATCAGCAATGATGATGAGAAAACCTGGGACATGCTGACCCTGGAGTGACTTTAGTTGAAGGTTTACATACTTTCAAGTTTGCACAGGATCAGGAAAATCATAGATTAGAGATTATCAGCAACCAGTCCTTTGTGTGCATTATGCTTGAGTATTATAGTGCATGCAATTAGAAGGCTAACTAGGAACATAAAATGTAACTTGTCTGTAACTGGGATCAGTTAATGTCAAAATAAAACTGATTGAAAACAGGGTTTGAAAGGGTAATGCTGGTTCAACCAAGAGCATATAGCATTAAGTATAGAAAGCTTAGAGCAAACTCACATGATTAATAGAGTTGTTTAAAAAGATTTGGGGGCAGTTACCACAAATTGCTACTTAATTCTAAGAACTGAGAATTCTTTAATCTTTTTGGAGCTAGTAGGCTAGCTGGGATATATTTCAGAGAACATATAAACTGAGCAATGATTGAGAGAAATAAAGGATTCCAATCTGCAGGAATGGGAGATTATTTTAAAGGATCATTTTGTGTACATAGAAAGACTGTGCCCCCAAAATAAAAAAGTAAGATATTAGGGGAGAGGTTATTCCCCTGAGCATATCATCAAAGAGGATAATCCATTTAAAAGGTAATATTAATACATTGCCATTACAGTCTATTTGCTTACCTAATATTCATACTCCTATTTTCCCAGCTATCAATCAGATTCTTGGTTTTGTTATAGCAGCGTGGGAGCCTGTCCTAACCATCTGCATGGCTACCTAACAGTTCTAACCAGTTAGATTAAGCAGAAATTGTGTGAGGTTTCTGGAAAGCTGCTTAAAAGTGGGTGATACGCCTGTGATACTCATATATTCATGCAATCTATGTTTTTCCCCTTCTTTCTGCCTAGAGATCAGATATAAGGATAGAACTGTAGTTGCTGTCTTGTGATAATGAAAGGTCAGCAAAACAGCAGACACTTGCCTATGAGTCCCTTTACCACTAAATCAATAGTTTTACTCTTCCAATAAATATCTATGAACTTGAACTTTTTTCTGTGGGAGAAAGATAAACCTCTCCTTGGTCTACTCAATACTATTTTGTTTTGTTTTGTTTTTGCTACCAGCATCCAAACACAATCCCTAACTGATAAAATTGTTGTCAGCATAATGAAGAGAGACTTGAGAAACATACAAGAAACAAGACCAAAAGCCCAATAGGCTAGCAGTTGAAGGCTGGTGGAGCTTTTCATTCTGACCTAGCTCCCCCAGAGTCCCACTTGAAGGCCTTCCAGCCAGGATTGTTCTTCTGCTCTTAGAACCTGCTAGCTTTGAGTGAGACACAAAGAATGTCTACTGCATGAGGACCAAGTCTTGGATTCTAATTTCCATTTAGTTGAGCCACTCTCTTAATCACATGTATAAAAAAGATAATGCCTGCCTTGCCTATCCCACAGCATGCTTGGATGAATCAAATAAGAAGATAACATGGAAATGCTCTACAAAATTTTAAAAATGCTATGTAAATGTGAAGCATCATCATATTATTATTGTTTCCAATCCCTATTGAGTTATTTTCAGAGCAAATACCATTTATAGCTTAAACAGGCTCAATCATGGTGCTGATAAAAAAATTAACATTTAAAACACTGTTTTTCACAAGTCTATTCTAATTAGTTATTTCCATTGCAGGAGTGAGAAGTAATAATTGCTTAATATGTTTCACATCAGGAGTACTTGAAATTTTCATGCTTGAACAATCATATTAAAGTTCCTCAATATAATTTTCCTATTAAATTTCAATAAGAGGTAAAGCTACAATTTGTATGGCATGTTAGATTTTTGCAAAGTATGTGTATGAATATTATTTCCTTTGATTCCTATAATAACATTGATTTACATGCTGTTATGCCCAATTTACAGACAAGAAAATAAAGCTCAGAAAAATTAGTAAAGTAGTTGAAAAGAACTGCTACTGAAGAATGATGCTTGTGTGTGTAATTATATAGGGTGGATTTACAGGCTCCATCTGACACTCACATTAAATTTTGCTGTGGTGGGGTGTCCCTCTCTGATGAGACTCAGAACTTACTTATAGTCCTAGTTTTACTCTTCCAATAAATATCTATGAACTTACTATGAATTGGCTTCTATTAGACACCTTACATACATTAGGTAACCTTGATGTATTATTATATATTTTTAAGAGGAACTAGAAGCTCAGAGAGATTAAGCAATTTCCCCAATGCCACAAGCCAGCAAGTATAAGACCTGTTTTAAGCTCTGTTCTACTTGTTGCCCTGGAGGGACTAACAGCAGCCTCCTATTGACATATTCAAATTCATTCTAGAACTGTGGTTGCTCCAAAATTTGACCTCTTGAGAGAATCCAAGATGGTGGCATAGGTAAATACCTACACTGCTGCCTCACACTACAATTTCAAAACTACAACTAAAAGACAGAACGGGCATCATCCAGAATCACACGAAAGCTGGCTGAGTGGAAATTCTACAACTAGAAGGAAAGAGAGGGGCTCACAGAAACCCAGAGGAGCTGCAAAAAGCTGAGGTACGGAGACAAGCGTGTGGAGAGAGCGGGTGCCAGAGAACCTGGCTGGCTTTCTCTGGCGGGAGGGAAATGGAGACTCTCAACAGCATTGAACCCCCTTATCCTACAACACTAAACCCCAGGTCCAGCCGAAACTCAAACAGGAGGAGTTTGGACTGTGAAAAGGGAGAAGTGCATGGAAATTTAGGGGAGTTGCAAGAGATCAGAAGTCTGGTGACACAAACGGCATTGCGTGCAGAGGATCGGCTGCGGATTGAGTCGCTGGCTTTCATGAGTGGGCGGGAGACAGACCCTCCCAACTGTGCCACTTCTGACTCCACTAAACCCCAGTTTCTGGGGAAACCCTGGGGACCCAGACACATATGGTCCTGGAGCACAGGGGAGCCAGAAAGGCAGCTGTCTAGAGGCACTGCAAGAGAGTGCACGTGCAAGGGGCTGCTTCAGTGATTACCCAGTCACGTGAGGCTCGGGGGCCGTGGAGGGCGGGGCCGACTGAAAGGCAAGGGGGTCCCTTAAGCCCTGAGACTCCACCCATCCCAAGCTCAATAGAGAGGCTTCTGCAGTTTTGCAAGTCTGGTATTATAAAGGCTAAATCCAACACAGAAGTTCTCCCAGCATAGTGAAAATGCCGAGAAAAGGGAAGGGATCACAAACAAAAGAAATGGAGGAAAACAAACGACTGGATATAGAGTTCAAAACCACGCTTATAAGGTTTTTCAAGAATATGCTAGAAAAGATGGATAAATTTAGCGAGACCCAAGAGGAGATGAAAAAGATCCAACTAGAGATGGAAAAGAACCAACTAAAATTTAAACATACACTGACTGAATTAAAAATATTGTACAGAGACCTAACAGAAGACTAGAGGAAGGCAAGAATCAAGTCAAAAATTTGAAATATAAAGAAGCAGAAAACACCCAACTGGAAAAGCAAGAAGAGAAAAGAATCCAAAAATGTGAAGATAATGTAAGGAGCCTCTGAGACAGCCTTAAGCATACCAACATCAGAATTATGGGGGTGCCAGAAGAAGAGAGAGAGCAAGATACTGAAAACCTATTTAAAGAAATAATGACTGAAAACTTCCCACATCTGGTAAAAGAAATAGACTTACAAGTCCAGGAAGCACATAGAACCCCATATAAAAGGAATCCAAAGAGACTACACTGCAACACATCATAATTAAAATACCAAGAGCAAAAGAGAAAGAGAGAATATTAAAAGCAGCAAGAGAAAAACAGTTCATTACCTACAAGGGAGCACCCATACGACTGTCAGCTGATTTCTCAACAGAAACGATGCAGGCCAGACGGGAATGGCAAGAAATATTTAATGTGATGAACAGCAAGAACCTACAACCAAGAATACTCTATCCAGCAAAGTTATCATTCAGAATTGAAGGGCAGATAAAGAGCTTCACAGATAAGAAAAAGCTAAAGAAGTTCATCAACTCCAAACCAGTATTCTAGGAAATGCTGAAAGGTACTCTTTTAGAAGAGGAAGAAGAAAAAGGTAGATAAAAAATTATGAACAACAAATATGTATCTATCAACAAGTGAATCTGAAAATTAAGGGAATTGAAGATTTGATCAACAGAATAAACTGGTGAATATAATAGAATCGGGAGCACAGAAAGGGAGTGGACTGATAATTTTCAGGGGGAAAAAGGTGGTGTACAGGGAGAGACTGGACAAAAATCATACACTTATGGATGAGGTCAACGGGAGGGAGGTGAGGGTAGAGGAAAGGGTGGGAGCCAGGTGGAGGGGAGATATGGAGGGGAAAAAGAGAAACAAATGTAATAATCTGAATAATAAAGATTAAAAAAATTTGACCTTTTCAAATATATAGGATCACATTTCTTGTCAAGAGTCTTATCTTTGATATTGTTGATGTTGCTATAATGAGGTTCATCTCCTTTCTCACTCCCCAAATGGGTGGTTTCTGTGTCATGTTATAACTAGACCCCTATCTTCCCACCTGAAATACCTGCTAACCTCTTCTTTCTCATCAAATCCATTTATCTTCCATGAACAATTCAACCCCCCTCAATCACAAACAGTTTTTCCATGACTTACTCTTCCCTGGATTTCTATAGCATAGGCCACTTTTGCCATACCTTGTAATTCTATTTTCCAGGTTTGTATTTTATTTCCACAACAATACTGCAAAGCCTGCTAGGGGAGAAAATTATATGCACCTTTTTTGTCTTGGCACAGTTCCAAGCCAAATTCAATGGATACACCCCAAACACACATGGTCAATATATTCTTGGCAAAACCAATAAATAGCTCCTCCCTTTGGGCCCAGGAACCAGATAAGCTCCTTAATACTATAACTATAAAGAAAATAAGACATTACAAACAAATAAGTATTTCCTGGAAATAAGTATTTTTATTTTCAGGAAAGCAGACTAAATCTTGAAATACTGCATTTGTAGGCCTTTTGTTGTCAAGGACAATACAGTCTTGGCCAGATTTTCATAATTGTATTACATTTACCTGTTTAAGATGTTCACTGAGGGCAATTCTCAAGCTTCCATTCCTTCTGTTTAACATCTCACAAGTCATGAGGGTATAGAAGATTGCGGTGCACACCAAGGGCATGCAGAAGTAGAAGCCAAACAGCCACCAATCCTTCACATCTTGGTAGAACTGTAAATGAAGAAAAGGGAAAGAGAGGCAGGGCGCTTTATAATGTGAATTAACTGTGTAGTGCTTCTGGGTCCTTAAAAATCTTGTTTGCAGATACATTTGTATATTCATGTTCTCTTGTGGCAATGAGCTTGGGGATGGTGCTCAAAACCCTATTAAATTGGCAACTCTGGAAATTATCCTGGCTTTATAAAATAGCACATGAATAAACTACATTAAAAAAGATACTTTTAATAAACTGAGGTTGGTTTTAATTGTACAATGAAATAGCCCTAATCAATAAAAAGAATTCCTTTCCAAAATGAAATGATTCTGAGACATACAGAATATATATTTATCTTTATTAGTGAGCCTCAAATTGTTGCTAATGTCTGGTTTACTTTTGACTATTATGGTAAAAGTGTACTTAATGTGAATATCTTGTTTGAAAACAGGGAAGATTATGAATGTCTTATCTGTGTAGCTTTGGTTACCAGGAGTTAACCCTTTGCCTGGTATGCTTGCTATGTGACCTCTTAGCTAGCCAGTTTGAGCCATAAATAATCAGGACCCTTCTCACTCTTTTTAATACTTACCACCTGGAAACTATCAAGACAGAATACCTTATCTGAAGGCATATTTAGCATGATCTCCCTGTGGTCAGGAGTTGTAAATACCAGGATTATTCACTTTTATGTCTTTTTAAAGAAGAAAATTTAATACCCTATAAAAATGGAAATTGAAAAATTATATCTACATTCTTCTTCCTACTAAATTAATTATCAACTTGGGAAGAAATGCTTTTCTTTTCCTTATTCTGTTTCCTCAGATTATTTATTTACTATGGATAATGCAGCCTCCTGTAAGATCTCAGTTCCCACAGTAAAAACTAATCATGTTGCTCTGTGAAAAACTAGTCAATTCTGAATATAGAAAGTCACAGTGGGATACATTTATAGCATGTTTATTAAAATAATCTATAAATGGTTCCTGAGGAAAAAACGTTCTGGGCAGAGGTTCCTAACTATTTTTATGCCATAGACCTTCTTGGAAGTCTGGGGAAGACTGTAATCCTTTCTGGGAATAATATCGTCACATGCATAAGATAAAATATGTATGATTATAATGGAAACTAGTTACACAGAAACAGTATCAAAATATTAAAAATAAGAATTTGATATACTAATATAGGTGTTTATTAACAAATTAAATGACAAATCCAATGGAGGTTTTAATAACTATCAGAATGTTGAAGCAATGATGACTATAAATAATATTGCAAGATTATACAACTGTTATATGGTATGAAAATGTATTATTTCTATTAGTGAAAAAAATGTTATACTGTTCAATACTATTGTAGTTTGTTGCCTATATTTATAATAGAAAGAAGTGATAAATTTTAGCTATTAGTGAAAATAAACATGTCATTTCTTTCTCATTCAAGTGAACAGATCTCTGGATTTTAACTTCAGGTTAAGTCAAATTCCCATTTTATGCATATCTTTCCCTATCCACATCACACTGTAGAAAGATTTCTGTAGTGAGCTTAAAAAGCAAACAGAAAAAATCAGGACTTTCCTTTAAGTACAATACAAACACTCCTTTAAGTTCCCTCTTCAATTTGTATCTCCTTCTTCCAGGTGCATTGCTGGCTGGTGTGAATGCTCAAATGGAACCTGAAAGATGACCCCACTACCCCAGGGCTTGGACAGAGTATCCTGCCTCCTCCATGGCAGAGGCCTTTAGAGAAAGGGGTCACAAATTCCTTTTGAACTGATATCATAGCAAGGGCATGGGGGAGCCTCCCTCCAGTCTGTTAGAACAAAGTGTAGGAGGAAAGTGTAGAACAAAGAATAAGAATAAAATTCAAGAGAAAATAAAAACAAACAAAAAACAGGAGGAGAAAGAGAATCTAAAATTTTAAAAAACATATCAGTTCATACTCATAACCTTTACTGCAACCCTCTAAATTTTTCCTGCCTGAAGGAAAAACCTTGCTTGACCATTTTATAAAGGAGACTCAGTCATTACAAAGATCCCTTTTCATTTTGTCCAGTTCTAGTGATTAGTAAGTACCTTATGTTGAGCCTCTTCTCTCTGTCATTTTATTCAGAAAAATTTAGATTGCCCATTTACACTGCCCAAATTCTGATAACTTCCTACAGACTGCTTTGTTTTCCACTGTGGAGATTTGACTTAATAAAAAAGTCAGTAGATAAACAGACCTTAATTTTAAGGTTGCCAGTTTGGCAACTTTCATGAATACTTTTAATTTTAAAATAGGAATGTCCAAGCAGGAAAACTGGTCAACTGTAAAACCACTAATTTTGTGAATTTTCCAAGTTAGGAAAACATACCTTGAGATGTCTGAAAGTGATTAAATATGGAATCTGAGCTGCATGAAACTTACATCAAAGCACTAAATTATGCTGATTTCAGTGAAATAGTTATCCTTTTGTTTTTCCTTCTCAGTCCACCTTTGACTAGTTTTGCAAAGGTAATATGCAACCATGTGATTAGGCTTTTCAGAGAAATATTAATGTGACCAGGTATACTAAACAACAATTGAATTCATTAAACGGAACACTTTTTTAAAAGTTCCGCAAACTTATATTATTTGTACATGTAAGTATAACTTCCTACCTACTTTGAGTTAGTAAATCTATCTTTAAAAAATGTCTGAGCAACATATATTTCCCTGAGTAACCAAAAATAAGTATTAGCATGTCTGTCAGATGGAAGTTGTGCTGCATTCCTTAATATAAAAACAAGCAGCACTTTATGCATATGCTCTCTTCCCTAATAAATGCATTTGAGAAATTCTGAGTTTTTTGGTACAGAACAAAAGTTGTATCTACAATTGTGCTATAAAAGTAAAAACAAAATAATTGTTCTATTCAAGAAACTAAGCCTTGGTCTAGCATCTACTTTTTATGCAATTAAAGAATATTTGACTGAACCATTAGAGTAAACCACACTGGGCACTGTGGTATCAACAAGTCGTGGTGATGGTAAAGTAAAAGTGAAGACCTCCTCCTCTCCCCAGTTAATTCCCTTTAAACTGTTTGTACCTCCATGAACTGTGATGTGGCATTGAGCATACAGGTTTTATGCTGTTCACCCTTGTATTCAAAGGGCACCATGACGAAGCCAATTGCTTCAGGGATGGCCAGGATAAAAGAAAGGATCCAGATGGAGACAATCTCAATGGCAGTGACCAAGGGAATCCCAATTCCCTGAACACGACTCCAAGAAGCAACAGCTCTGTACCTGAAAATAAAAATGGGGTGATGGAACCAATGTTAGGAAATTTTGAATTATTTCAATTAAAAAAAATTACAAATGCTGACAGGCTCCTTCCCTTGGCCATTGACCAACCTTTCTAGGAACTTTCTTTGGAGTTCTTGTGTGAAGAACCAGTGGGACCATTAAAAGTTCCACCCATTTGGAAAGCAATTGTCTGGTAGGTCTGAGTCTGAACTCTTTAATTGGCATAACCTTGTGAGAATATAGAATGTGGCAACATCAGATAAAGAGTGTCTATTTTTTTTTTTAGTTCCTCATCCAAGATATGTTTTTATTGATTTTATAGTGGAAGGGAGAGAGAGAAACATTAATGTGCAAGGGAAACATCGATCATTTACTTCTCATTTGCACCATCTGACCAGGGATTGAACCCACAATTTGAGTATGTGCCTTTACTGGAAATCCAACACTCAACCTTTCGGTGCACAGGACAACATTCCAACCAACTGAGCCATACCAGCCAGGGCAGCATGTCTATGTTTCTTAAGTAGGGATGAGTAGAGAGGGAAAATTGGATGATAGAAGAAGTAGTGAAAGCTGCTGGTACTTGTATTATCATACTCCTCTTTATATATTACAAAATAACAACAAAATTTGAAATCTTATCTATGAAGTGGAGCTAGATATCCTTAAGTGAATAGTGAAAATAGTCCATCGTTTATTTTCTTGTACCCTCAAAATATGATTACAGTGGACCTCTACTGGGTGGCAGTTTAAGTAAACAGAGTATTTCTGGTAAATGTCAAAGAATGACTATATCACTTCCATTTTGGTCCTGAGCTAGAATATATAAAAATGATTTAAAGATACATTGATTTGTACTAGAAAAGAGTGGTTTTTATACAAGCATAGAATATAAATGTAACTGAACAATTATATCAATTAAAAAACAAATTGGCATTAATAAAGTGTGTTTACCTTTTTTTTTTTACTTTAATATTTTTGTGATAATAACCATATTTAAGTGTTAGGTTTAAAGAAAGATTGGTTTCAGAAACTCTATGGTCTTTGATTTGATGTGATGGTCTGATGCTAACTACTTTCAGAGTTAGTACTAAGAAATGACCTGTGATGTAGTATGGCATTTTTGTGGCTTCATTCTTGAAATTTTTGTTGCTGTTGTAATGGAAAGGAAACATTCTCCTTTTTATAGCTTCATGAGATAGAGCTAGAAGGCTATAAAACAGATCAAGGCATTGGAGACAGGTATACATGGGTTTGCAGGATATGCGACTTAATGTGCAAGATTAGTCAGTAAAGCCAGGCAATTTACAAGCTACCCATACCTACCAAGATGAGTCCCAACACTTATATTCAGTGTTCTGTCTCAGTTTATTTTTAAGGCACATCTGTGAAAACACAGCTTCTTGGAATTATGCTATCTTGTTCTTCACTGTATATAGAGTCTATAGTTTTGGTATGCACACTGATGCCACATGGGATATATACAGCACAATTTTCTGGAGAAATGTTTTGCAAAAAAAATTTAGGGTAGTTTGGGGTGCAGTACAATCTCTTAAACAGCCCAGATGAGTTCAGAATGAAATAAAATACAGCTATGCAAAGAGACCAAGAAAATCCTTTTATGATATAGCCAAGCTTGCATTTTTAAATTTATGGTTATTTCCAGTAAGATAAAGACTGCTATTTATTTTGCTACCCATTTCTGTTTACTTTTCTTTGTTGCTTTATTAGACTGGTAGCCTGAAGTTCAGTAAAAAAGGAATGGAGCCTGAATGTCTATATCCCAAGGCTCTCAATGAGTTATATCTATTTCTTCTCTCCTCCTATCATATCAGTTATCAGGAAAGGTGATTTAAATAAAATTCTTTATCTCTTAAGGGAGTAAGAAAACCAAATGTCTTAGGCAGGATTGGAGATAGAAGGTGGTTTAAATGTAGTCAACATGTTCTTATAATGACCAGCTTCGTTTTATAATGTGACATGAGTTCCCAGAATATGACATGTCTATAATCCAATGTAAATTAAATATTTAAAAATAAATAGAAGTATTTTTAGTGTCTAACTTAGTAAATTATTCACAATCAGTTTGCTCCTTCATTAGCACACATGACTGAGAACTAGAATATTTTCCATTTGTCATCATAGTGGTCTTGATAAAATCTCTATGAAATGAGAAACAACCATAAGAGCAATTAGAAACAATTGTGATGATGGAGGTGGGGAAAATTGTGGAAAATAAGAAATGCTTGGATCCAAGATAGCAGCAGTGTAGGTGGATGTTACACTCACCTCCTCCCAGGACCAGACTGGAATTACAACTAAAATGTAGAGCAATCAACCTGAATAACCAACTGAAAGCTAGTTTAAGAGACATCTTATAACCAAGGATTTGCAGAAGAAGAATGGAACTGGGGAAAGGGCTAGCCCCACTCCACCATGTGGCAGCTCAGATTTTGGAGGGATATCTCAGCTGAAAAGGTTCCTCCTGAGAAGTGTGGGGATCTCAACCCCAAGCCAGGCTTCCCAGACCAGAGCACCAGAGTTAGGAAGATATGGCTGTGAAAATCAGTGGGGATTCTGTCTGTCAGGGGGCCAGGAGAGTCTGCTAGGGACACAGGCACTCTCTTAAAGGACCAATGCAGAAAATCTCATTCACAGGCTTGGGCTCCAGCAGAGGGAGGGCAGATTGGACTGAAATCACTGAGAAGAGACTGGGCATTATGACTTTGTGAGAGAGCTGAAGGGATGGCTGCCAGGATCTCTGTACTGAGTCCCTCTCCCCACACCCCAGGGTGGAGCACTCCCCTCTGTATACATTAGCCTGGGGGAATGCAATTGTGTCACACTCTGGATCCCTGTTGCACCACCCTGGGAGCTTGTGCCCTGCTAAGGAGTCGACTGCCTGGGCTGGGTTGTAGAGGTCTGGGCAGACTAAGGGGTGTCAGTAACTGAGTTGAGTGGCTCTGGTGCAGGGGATACTCTTCCACCTTCCCTCAAGCCCGACCTGCACCTCTCTTTCATGGGAGATCCACTAGCCCTCTCTTCTCAACTCTCAAAGGGCCCCCATACAGAGAACACCAGAGAAGGATCCAGGTAGCTTCACAAGCAGCATATCCAAAGGGAGATCTTGGCAGGTATCAGACCCTGCTGAGGTGAATTCTGCTTTTTTGTGGTCAGTACCTGCAAGAGCAGCTTGTACATCATAGTAGGGATTGACCCGCCCACTCAGTGAGCCTGAGGGTCCTCCCCACGCATGAATGGGGTCAATAGCAATCAAGATTCAATTACAATAGGAGAACCCACATAACTCACACAAGGGACATTCCTGGAGCACCTAATTTAGGTGAGCAAGGAGACTCTGCCAAGGGGTCCCACAATACAGTATATAGTTGATGTATTATAGAATTGTATATCTGAAACTTATGTAATTTTAGGCCACTCCAATAAATTCAATAAAAATAAATAAAATAAAAAAACTGGATATTCCCAAAGTGATTTCTTTTGGAATATAATAACACAGCACATATCTACTAAAATAGCTTCTTCTTACTATGTGTGATTATAAATAGCCTTCAATCTAATCATCATAAAAAATCTGCAAGTATAGATCCAACCACCAATAACTGATATTTGAGAAAAACATCCCTCCTTTTTTTTTTAAAAAAAATATTTTATTGATTTTTTACAGAGAGGAAGGGAGAGAGATAGAAAGTCAGAAACATCAATGAGAGAGAGACATTGATCAGCCGCCTCCTGCACGCCCCCCACTGGAGATGTGCCCGCAAGCAAGGTACATGCCCCTGACCGGAATCGAACCTGGGACCTTTCAGTCTGCAAGCTGACGCTCTATCCACTGAGCCAAACCAGTCTCAGCACATCCCTCCTTTTTGAAATGCTTTATATTCTTGGCTTCCCCCACATTCTCCTGGTTTTTCTCCTGTTTCACCAGGCTACTCCTTACTTCCTTAGCTGGATACTGCATATTTCTCTTAGTGATCCCTCCAGTCTCATGGCTTTAATATCATTTAAACTATATATATGTTGATAAATAATTCTCAAATTTATCACTCCAGCCTAGAACCTCACCTCTCACTCTAGACTTGAGATATCTACTCAGATATCTAGTAGGCTTTTAAATGCACCCAAATCTGATTCCAGTCTTCTTCCTTGTTCCCAAGCTTGCCTTCTTTCCGGTCTTTACCATCTCAGGCCAAAACTATGAAGTCAGCCTTCATTCCTCTTTTTCTCTTCCACCAAACAGCCAAGTATTTAGCCAACCTTGCAAACTCTTTCTTCACAATATATCCAATGCAATCACTTCTCACCATCTCCCCTGTTACCATCTTGCCTGGATTATTACAATAGCTTCCTAATTGGTTTCCCTACATCCACTTTGCTCCATTATAGTCTACCCTGAACACAGAAACCAGGTTAAAACATCAGTCAAGCATGTCACTCCTGTGCTCAAATGCTTCAAAGGTTTCCCACAGCGATGGGAATACCTCCCAGTATCATCAGAGTTGCTTTTTAACTTCTCTTAGGTCTTTACTCAATTGTGCCTTTTTACAGAGGCCTTCTTCGAACATTCTATTAAAATTACCAGTTTCCCTTCCAAACTTACCCTGTCCTACTAACCCTAATATATTTTCAACATAACACTTACTAGCATGATATTATGGTATGCACAATGATGCCACATGGGATATATACAGCACAATTTTCTGGAGAAATGTTTTGCAAAATATTTTACAAGTATCTTACTTACCTATTTTTTTTATTGTCTATGCCCATCCTTCTCTTTAGAATATAAGTTCCAGAGGGTAGACATTTTGTGTGTTGGTCACACACAATACTTAGAACAACAGATGCTGAATAAATATTTATTAAATTAAATGTCTTTGTTTCCTTACCATGCATTTGTCTTTATTGGCTAAAGTCAATAGAACACTATATTGTGAACACTTTCCTATTTTTCAAGCCAGCCCTGAATTAAACAACAGATAAAGAACTAATATGTTTAGAATTTTAGAATCAAATAATTAAAAAACCAGGAGGGACTTTTGGGCTGATCTTTCTCCCCTTTATATCCTAATTAGGAGCCTGAGGACTGGCAAGTTACCATGTCCTCTGCCTGGTCTCTAGTGAATTTTGTACCCTATCATGTGATATGCCAAAATGAAGGTATAAATTATGTTTTATTTATGTTGTTGGTTACTGTATACAGGGTGGGGCAAAAGTAGGTGTACAGCTGTTTGTACAGAAAATAATACAATCCCATATAATAAAGATATAATATGCAAATTGACCATCATGCTATCATAAGATGGCTGCCTACAACCAGGCCTGCAGGGGTGTTAGTGAGGGACTACCAAACGACTGAACAAGCAGGCTGCATGGAATGATCAGACCAGCATGGGGGTTAGTGAGGGATGACCAAATGACTGAACAAGCAGGTTGTGTGGGGCAACCAGGCTGGCAGGGGGGTTATGAGGGGTGACCAGGCCAGCAGGGGAAGCAGTTGGGGGTGACCAAGCCAACAGGGGGGGGCAGTTAGGGGCAACCAGGCCAGCAGAGGGGTCAGCTAGGGGCGACCAGGCCAGCAGCAGGGGTGTAGTTGGGGGCAATCAGGCTGGCATGGGGATTAGTGAGGAATGACCAAATGACTAAACAGCAGGCTATGTGGGATAATCAGGCTGGAGTGGGGGGGCATGAGAGGTAAACAGGCCAGCAAGGGGGGCAGTTAGGGGCAACCAGGCCAGCAGAAGAGGGCAGTTGGGGGTGAACAGGCTGACAGGGAGGAGACAGTTGGGGGTGACCTAGCTAGCAGTGGGGGCAGTTAGGGGTGATCAGACCAGCAGTGGGAGGCAGTAAGGGGCAACTAGGAAGGCAGGCAGGTGAGCGATTAGAAGCCAGCAGTCTAGGATTGTGAGAGGAGATGTCCGACTGCTGGTTTAGGCCTGATCCCAGTGGGTCCTGGATTGGAGAGGGTTCAGGCTGGGCTGAGAGGACCTGCCCCATGCACAAATTTCATGCACTGGGCCTCTAGTTAATAAATAATGATACAAGAATAAACTCTGTTTCATAGTACTTACAACTATACACTTGTACTTTTGCCCCACCCTGTATTTTTATCTATTTATTTATTTTTTAAATATATATTTTATTGATTTTTTTAAAGAGAGGAAGGAAGAGGGATAGAGAGTTAGAAACATCGATGAGAGAGAGACATCGATCAGCTTCCTCCTGCAAACCCCCCACTGGGGATGTGCCCGCAAGATACATGCCCTTGATCGGAATCGAACCTGGGACCTTTCAATCCACAGGCTGACGCTCTATCCACTGAGCCACACCGGTTTCAGCATGTATTTTTAGAAATAGATTTTTATCAAGGCCACAGATGTTTAATTCATGTTTTGAATCTTTACAGTATGGTCTAGTATGGTCATTAAATTTTTAAAAGTTTATTATTGAATGTACTTTTAAACAATATAAAAAACAAATTCAAAAGATAGCAGTTCAACAGAATCTTTTATTCTTATTTTTTGTCTATTTCTATTCTAATAAGCATAATTTGAATATAAAAATCAGTTATAATTTTATTTTAGCTTTATTTACATTAGATTATTAAAAAATCTCATGTTTCTAAAGAGGCATATGATTTATTAATTTAATGGCTACCCTGTATAATAAGACTGGTGCAATTTACTTAAATCTTTCTTTAATGTTCATATTTCTAGTCTTTGAACATTGTGAATAACACATCTACAAATATTTTTTTCTCCCCTTGAATGATTTTCCAGGATTAATTATCTTGAGTGGGTAGGATTATTAAATTAAAAAAATAGAAAGGTAACTTCCTACCAAGTGCTTATCAAAATTTGCCTACATTAGAATTTATTATTTTTCTTTCAATTTTCCCACTTTCATAAGGTAAAGTGGCACTTCTGTCTTAACCTGTGCACATTATTGATTAACAGCAAACCTGAATGTATTTGTAATGTTTGTTTATGATTTATGTCTCATGTGATAGACAACCCAATTGCCCCCAGAATTTTAAAGAGCAACACAATGTGGTGGATTAAAAGACAGCTGCCCATAGACACAAACAGCAATGTGGAGATGGCCACAAGGAAGGGGGAGGTTGGAGGCCGGGTGGAGGTGGGCAAAGGGGAAGGATATGGGGACATCTGTCATAATATTAACAGTAAAAACAAACTTAAAAAAATGATTTTAGAAAACATAAAAACAAATTATAGCAGCAAATACTGTGACACTTCTTCAACTGAGCCCTTTAAGTTGGATGCAGCTGAAATGATACTTTGCCACTTGTAGGTTTGGCCTCTAAGTAGAGCAATAGGTTCCCCTTGGAGCCCTGAGCTTGCTGGGCAGAATGTGTTGAGGGGCCCGAGACTACATGGAGAGGGAGATGAGCTCCGTTGAAGTCAGACTTCCAGCTTTTCTTGTCAACAGGCCAGACATGTGAATCTTGCACCAAGAGACCCCAGTCAAAGTAACAAGGATCAGAAGCCTTGTCTATGAATCTTTTAAACCACTGTCTTGGGGTAGTTGGTTATCAAAGAAAAATGAGCTAGCAGAATTAACCAGTTGCCTGATTTTGACATTAGAATTAAGATAAAGAATGAATAACTATGTGAAATAGGGAACAGAATCCCAAATAAGATCCCAAATTGCCTACAGCCAGCATTGGACTTTGTTCAGTACCCACATTCTCTCTTCTGGCCCAGCCATTTCTTCCACATCTTCACTATTATCATCCAGCCAAGGAAAACCATAGCACTAGGAGAGTAAGAAGAAACTAAGTTCATGTCTAAATACAAATGAAGGTTTTAGAAACTCCCCTTCATGCTTCTTAAATTAGTATGAACCTTTGATAATATCACAGAGCCCACTGAGCAGTTATTTGAAACTAGAGGCCTGGTGCACAAAATTTGTGCATGGGAGGGGGGTTGTCCCTCAGCCCAGCCTGTACTCTCTCCAATCTGGGACATCCCTCTCACAATCCAGGACTGCTGGCTCACAACCACTTGCCTGCATGCCTGCCTGCCTGATTGCCCCTAACCACTCCCGTGCCAGCCTGATTGATGCCTAACTACTCCCCTGCTGGCCTAATTGCCCCAAACTGCCCTCCTCTGCCAGCCTGGTTACCCCTCACTGCCCTCTCCTACTCGCCGGGTCACCCCTAAATGTCCTCCCTTACAGACCTGATTGCTCCCAACTGCTCTCCTGTGCAGGCCTGGTCCCTCCCGATTGCCCTCCTCTGCAGTCCTGGGTCCCTCCCAACTGTCTTCTCCTGCAGGCCTGGTCACCCCCAAGTGCCCTCCTCTGTCAGCCTGGTCCCCCCCAACTGCCCTCCTTTGCAGGCCTGGTCCCTCCCAACTTCCCTCCCCTACTGGCCATCTTGTGTGGCCATCTTGTGTCCATATGGGGATGGCCATCTTTGACCACATGGGGATGGCCATCTTGTGTGTTGGAGTGATGGCCAATTTGCATATTACCTCTTTATTATATAGGATTCTGGGATAAAGAATTGACATCAACTTTTGAGTTTGAGACCTGTCAAATTGCCTTATTAATCAATATTTGCAACTTTTCCAGGTGTCTAATTATACATCATTCTGTAGTAGTTGTTAAAGGAGTTTTATCTTTTTACAGACACCTTCTCCAGGTAACTTTTAACTGGAAGTTGAATCTATACCCAAACCCTTTTATTGTTCTAACCTCCATCATCTTCCACTTTGAATACAACTGTTAACTGCAAAGAACAGCACTGAATTCTCCTCCCCAAACTCAAAGTTGCCACCAGCCTTAGCTGGGTAGCTAAGTTGGTTTGAGCTTTGTCCCAATACAGGAAGAAAGGTTTAGAGTTGAATACTCTGTCAGAATCAGCCAATGAATACGTTGGAATAACAAATAAGTGGAATAACAAGTTGAGGTCTCTCTCTCTCTCTCTCTCTCTCTCTCTCTCTCTCTCTCTCAAAATCAATAAACTTTCCTTTTTTAAAAAAAATATATTTTATTGATTTTTTACAGAGAGGAAGGGAGAGAGCTAGAAAGTCAGAAACATCGATGAAAGAGAGACATCGATCAGCAGCCTCCTGCAGACCCCCTACTGGAGTTGTGCCCACAAGCAAGGTACATGCCCCCAACCGGAATTGAACCTGGGACCTTTCAGTCCGCAGGCCGACACTCTATCCACTGAGCCAAACCGGTCTCAGCAAAAAAATCAATAAACTTTTCTTAAAGTAGGTTTAAAAAATCCATCACTTATGGCATGTAAGAATATCTATTTTAATTATTGGTAACATTTGATTACTCTTATTTTGCTGGGAACAGTTATTCATTTTAGAAATACACTTATAGGACTATACTATTTTAGCATTTAAAAAGTTATTTCACTGATAAAGCTGAATTAGGGATCAAAATAGGCTTCTAAATTTCCTCATTCTTTTTCTGAAATTCCCACTTTATCTTTTTCTTAAGTGACTATGGATGTAAAATACAAATAAATAAGAGGTAGATTTGAGGAGGAATTAGTGAAAAGGTTAAACTGAGACAAGTCTAGAATGGAAATGACCAATAAAAACTCACCAACTTTGGTACAAGTCAAAAACACCTTTTGTTTACCTTATTCATTTAAAAACTGACAGAACTTTTCTTTGATCCTATAGTATTCTGTATTAATTAAGCAATCAATGAAATGATAAAGAAACTGTATAGAACTTGGATGTACAGTTACTCTCATTATCCTCCCCCCACAAACAACTCTGAAATGAGAGACAACTGATATTTAAAAAAAATATATAAAAAAGTCATGAAACGTCTTTCTGAGCCATAATTTGTCTCAGCTCATACACTAATAACATGGATTCCTAAGTTGCAAATTGTTTTGTAACAGCTTCCAATTTGCCTTTTTTTTTACTCCTTGGTTCAGTAAAAGAAATAAAAAGAAAGATTTTCATATTTTTAGTAGAATGCAATGCAACCAAATCAAGACTCAAAGCAAAGGTTCTTCATCTTCAGGAACTGTGAATGATTCATTTTCATGTGAAACATTTTGAAACAGAAATGTCAAAATAAATTTTCTACATGAAGGTCCCAAAGCTTAGAGTCAATACCAAATGAAATGTAAAAATAATAAAAAAGGACCATGAAACAAAGAATGATAAGTTTATTATCCAGGAAAGAATTCCTGGATTAAAGTAGATTTCTGTGGGAGTGGAATTTTAAAATGGCGTAACTTCTTGACCTAAAACTGAGACCAAGTCTTAGTAAAATATAGGGTGTCCATCAAAAATGTGTACACACTTTGAATAATTATTAATTCCAATGTGTTAAATCTGAAAAGAAAGAAACATCAATTGAATTATCAACTGTTAAATTTGTATACATTTTTGGGGAAGTACATCCTATAGAGGCTTGAAATTTTTTTTTTATCTTTAAAAACAAAACAAAAACCAAGAACATTTCACTTGATACAGAACTGATAATTTGTAATTGAATGTTTAGTTAATTTTTTTTCCATGCATGGTGGGGATGGTATGGGTAAGGCAAACCAATATCAGGAATAGGAATCTGTGCCCTATTACTGAATCAGAAGGCAAACCTGCAGTAGGATTATGTTTTCTAGAAAGGCTGTTCAACCTCTACTCCTTTTAATATGTTTTTAAATTAAAATTTTTGTTGCCATTAGGCTGCCTAATGAATATAATTGACAAAATGCTCTAGATGCAAATTGCCTCAGACAAAGATGGCTAATAATCAGTAAATGTGAAAAGCAATTCTAAACAGTAGAGTAAGACTGTTAATATTTTAATTCACTTGAAATAACAACTATCCAGGCACCAGCTCTCAATGCTTCTTGACTTCCCTTCTTATAACAAAAATGCTTTTCTAAGTCCAACAAAAGAGTAAAGGGAACGAACCACATTACCTGTCAACACTGAGAGCACAGAGATTGAGGACGGTGATCCCCACTGAAGACTTCTGCAAAAAGGGAAACAGCTTGCATAGAAATATGCCAAAGTCATTGTGATCAAAAGGCCAGCGCCCAGCCAACAGCTGAAAAAAGGAGACAAAGTAGTAAGAAATGGCAGAGCTAGCATGGAATACATGGACACATACTTCTAATTATCTTCTAAACTTCTATATTTTATTATTCATTATGCTTTCCAGTTAGCATGGTAGTCACAGACTATACTTCTTCTCCTTATTTTCATCTTTTAAAGACTCAGCAATCTGGAAAGGTTTGGAAAATCATAAATATAATAACAGAAGATATAAGCCTTTGATCTTATATGTAATAGTCATAACAACTACTTTTCAAAGAGGATTAAAAGTGTGGGACTTGGATGATAGCTTAACAGGGAAGCAAGACAGTCATCTCTTATCAATTCTTGCTAAACCATAAGTAAAGCAAATCATTTTCAGCTAGTGGCATTGGAAGATTATATTGTCTCCTGACAAGCAGCCAAAGTTTTGAATGTGAGGTTAGGAAGAGTACTAGGAAAATGAAGTGGTTTAGGATGTACTGACTTTGTCAGCTGGTTAACACCCAAAGCTCTTTGGAACTCATTTTTCCCTGTGTGCTTAAGGAGCTGACTGTATCATAAGCAGCCTTTCTTTATTTAGGCTCAAACTTGCCTTTATCATACAGAGAAAACTGTGAGTCCTGTGATCTGTTTGTAGCATTTGTGGAAAATTATTTTTTCATGTTGACAATTTAAAATCTTTGTTGGTATGAATGGATAGACCCCCTCTAGTGGCTGTGGCAAGTAGTAACATGAAGTCCCCAGAGTTGCTGATATTCATCTAATTGGGGTATTGCACAAGGAGAAGACTAGTTCACTACCTAAGAAGGGGAAGGAAGTCTTTGCTGAATATATGGTGCATTATCAAGAGTAAAAATGGTATTGATTTATTTTCCAAAAATTTCTTAGGGACTCAGAATTTAAACTTTGTTTACCCAGTAGGAAACTCTATCCTACTAACTAGATACATTTGTCTTTTTTTCTTTGCAAAGTATTTTTTGCCATAGTAACTCTAAGATGAGCTTTGAATTTCTCTTCTACTATTTCTAAAACATTATGTGAGGTTTAATTTCATGGTCAATGTGGTCATTAATGGGAGTCCATTGAAAGAGGGTGGGAAACCAGTATCCCATAGATACAAAGTCAGAGCCTATGCATTTTGAGAATTTAGTAACAAAGGCTCTCTTAAATTCTATTTTTGATGGCTAAGACCCTATATTGACTTAATTTCAGAAGTTATCTTTGGCTTTTTAATATATTTTCCTTTCTTCTGAATAGTTTTTTTTAAAAGGAACTTTGTTTTCAATCCAGTCCTGCCTCTAGTCTCTTCTTCCTCTTACTCTAACTAGTCTTCATTGGTGTCTTCTCAGAATTTATACATAAATTTTTGTCCAAGGATAACTGGTGGGTTCTTCACAAAAAGCATAATGTCTTCATGACATTTTTCATGAAGCTAACAATTATACCATTGCTGATTGCTGGTTATTAATGCTTGATGTAAGTAAAAGCAAAACAGCATTCTGGGATGAATTATCCCTGTAAAGGAAAAAAAAAAACACACCTGGAAGCTCCTTTTTATAGAGTTTGGTGTTTTATCCCAGAAATGTAATTCTCCATTAAAGACTACAGAGATATAATTTAAATGTGTAGGGGTTATAATAGGATATGCTTTGGAATAGTTAAACTGTTACGTTATTATTGGTTCATTCCCAGAGGCAGGGGATCCTGAAATCCACTTGGATGGATTTCCCAATAAAAATATCCAGTAATGAGAGGGAAAAAGAATGTTTCTTGATTATCAAGGGAGACTCCTGTGAAAGTCTAAGTGACATGTACTAAGAAAAATGATCCAGAAAAATCCACAACTGAGCATGTATTGTTTTGGGCCCTTTGCTGGCTTAAAATTGTAACTAGAGCTAGGTGTAAAGGAAGGACTGAGGAAAAGATATGGTTTTGGTGAGCCCCAAAATATTACAGAATTGTATTTCTTTGACACATATAGGTATTTGTTATTTTTGTTGTTATTTTTCTTTTCTCCAGGAGTGAGCATTGATTCTTTTGAGGAAGTATGGAAATGAAAGAACCCATTAGAGGAAAAGGTTAGATACAATCACAGTGTAGACTTCCCCAACCTAAATCTGCCCCATTCTGAAAGATGTTTAGATAGTAACTGTTCCAATGCAGCCAGGGGAAATTAAACCCCTGCCTGCAGGCAACTTCTTCCCTTTCTGGTTAAATGTGGCTTCTTCAAAGAGGCTCTCCTTAACTACCAAATCTCAAGTTGCATAGGACCTGTTTGATATTCTTATTCATGGAACCAATGTTGGAGTAATTTTATATTTAA
This sequence comes from Lasiurus cinereus, assembly GCA_011751065.1. Taxonomy (NCBI): domain Eukaryota; kingdom Metazoa; phylum Chordata; class Mammalia; order Chiroptera; family Vespertilionidae; genus Lasiurus; species Lasiurus cinereus. The sequence goes on along the minus strand of JAAGEH010000293.1, from coordinate 27,238,477 downwards.
AGTCTCCTTTCTGCTCACTCTGTTTTAGCAAAGAACATATACAAAAGGAAGAGGCATCAAAGAGGCATGGAGTGCAGCTCACCCATTTTTCTCTTGTTAGAAGAGGCATTTGGAACTTCTCAAAGATTACAGGGAGTGAATACTTTCTTTTATATAACAGTATATAAAATTAAAATTTTTAAATGGTAAAAATAATCTGTATAAAAGCATAACAAAAATCATGTCTCCCTTCCAATCAAGGCCCCTAAACTTCCTGCCCAAAGGCAGCCATTGTTAATTGTGTTTTCTTCCAGAAATCTTCCTATGTACATATAAGCATATGCCTTTCATAAAAAAAAGTGGAACCATATGGAAAGCAATACCTATTAAATAATACCTATTCCCTTTTAGGGAAGCCTAATTGAAAAGTTTTAATTTTTAAAAGCACAATAATGAAACAATTTAGGCTATGATAAAAAAAGATAAGCTTAGGATAAATGAGATTATAGCAAAAGAATTAGTTGGTTTCATTAATGTGAACAAGCTACTACTAATTGGTTCACAGAGTTAATCTGGCAGCTTAGAGCAGTCAATTCTTAGTTTTGCTATAAAAGGGTCTATAATTTCCAAGCATATAACATAGTACAGTGGTACCTCGAGATACGAGTTTAATTTGTTCTGTAACCTTGAGGCGTGGGAAACTATGAGACACTCAAGTCGCGGTAAACTGGTGGGTCGTGTGCAGCTGGCCGATCCGCGCGATTACTCCTATCTCAAATGTTGCTCGTATTTCAAAGCAAAAATCGCTTGCTCGATGGCTCATATCTCAAAAATCTCGTATGTTAGGGCACTTGTATCTCGAGGTACCATTGTACTTAGTATTACCAAATTTGCCCTGACAACACATCCATCTTGGATGTGTTTATTTTCTATTTAAAACCTATTTCTGAGTCTCTCAAAGTAGCATTTCAACTCTTACTGTTGAAAGAAACAATCACCTACCAACAGTTGCTTGAGAAAGTGGGAGAATACTGTACTACTTAAGACCCAAGTTGAAGAGGGCATGTCACAAACTTTTCTTGGAGACCTATCACTTTGGGCTGGCTGGAACTGCTCAGCCTATAAGAGATACAGAGCAGTCACTTGGAGATGACGCACATCCTAAGCTCTAAAATGCACACCATGCCTCCTCTTCTTGGGATCACAGAGGTACACTATAAAGCACTTATTGAGGCAGCAGGGGGCCGCCTGCAGAGAACAGATTTACTGAAAGACACTTGCCTTGTTTCTTACATAGGGAATTTTCCTACAGCTGAAATATAAAGTCCCTGATCATCATCTGAAAACTGAAATACTACTAAATGGCACTAAATAATGTAGAAATGGCTGACTTGGATTGTGTCAAAATCAACATCATAAAATTGACAGGCTGAATTTCTTTAAGCCTGTCAAAACAGATTTACAGAAGGACTTGTATCACATGATACACTGATAAGCATCCTATTTTTAGAAGAACGAGGACCGAAAGCAGGATGTCCACTATTATATTTAGCACAAAGCAATATCTACTTGGTTGGGATTTTTTAGATAAGAGCAGAGTACCTGTTTATGTCAGTTTTCTGGAACACACCCAACAGCCAGAAAGTAAGCAAAAATGTAAGGAGCCAATGATTGATATGAAATTTATACTCTAAAGCCTGTATACTTGACTCCTGGGCATGTTGATTTATTTTAACTTTACACCCAATGCTATAAAGTTTAGCTTTTCTTGTTCTTTAGTCCATTGACATCCAAAGCTGCTCATTAAAAAGAACCTTGCAGAGTGACAGTACATTAGAATGAGTTAGGGAGCATTTAAAAATCCCAGTGCTTGAGCCATGGCCCTAGATCAGTGCTTCTCATCTTTGGCCCCTAGGGGACACTTGGTAATGTCTGAGACATTTATTACAACTAGTGGTGGGGAAGATGGAAGCTACTGACATCTATTGGGTAGAGGTCAGTGATGCTATTAAACATCTTGTAATGCACAGAACAGGTCTGCCAACAAATAATAACACAGCCCAAAATGTCAGTAGTGATGTGGTTGAAAACCATATTGTAGATCGATTAAATCATGATCTTTGGGGTTTAGGACAAAAGCCTCAAGAGTTTTTAAAGATCCCAAGTGACTCCAGTGTGTGGCCGAGGCTGAGAAACATTGCTTTAGCACAGTGTTTCTCAAGCTTTAGCAGCATGAGAATCATCTAGAGGACTCATTAAACCAGATTGCTAGGTCCTAACCCCTGAGTTCTGAGGTGGGGCCTGAGAATTTGCATTTCTCTCTTTCTCTCATCAAAGGAAAAAAAAGGTACAGGTGATCTAACCCTAATGTTGCAGTCTAATATCCCAGGCCTCACCAGTGTGACACTACAAAATAAGACTGTTCTTTCCCAAATTCAACTTAGATTGTGAACTAATAAGATTTAGGTTCAAGTACAAGATTTACTTGTTACTAATTGTGTGACCTTGGACAAGCCATTTTCCCACTGTAAGTCTCATTCCTGTATTTGTTATTGGGATGGTCTTCATATCTGCCACATGATTGATGAGCATTTGGGAGGCTCGAATGCAAATGCTCATGAAATAATTCTGCAAACTGGATGTACACCGCACAAATGTTAGTTATTTTGCACTGCTCTGATTTATAATCATAAACTGAAATGTACCATTTATACATAACTTAATGAATAAAAAGATAATATGAATAAAATTTCCCCCTCTTTATCCATTCCAGATGTTAATATCCCTTGACATTTAATGTTGTTATTTGGACATTATTTTTCAGATTGGCATGACATCCCAATAATGGGATAAATGAAACCAGTGGCACATTTTTCTTTGTGTTTATTTTCCCTCCACCCTGTCTGGTGAGGCTGAGGGATTCTCCTCCTCCCCACCGTCTCACTCCACCCAACCTAGACAGGAATGAGGGATTTATGAGTACAGTCTGTAATAGCTGAAAACCTTAAAGTAAATAAAAGGTTCTTTTCGCCTCAACATGCATTATTTGGGTCACTTGGAATTGGACATGATGGACCAGATGCCAGTCTTAAAAAATGTGGGGTTCCAGGTTTTCTTTTTGCTGGGGTCAGGACTGGGATACAGAAGTTGGTACAGCATCAAAATAAAAACATCTTCTGACAGCACAGACTGAGATCATTATAAGCCTGTGACACCCAGGACAGGCCTTAATAACGAGAATATGCTCGATGGATGTTGCGAATTTAAAATCAAACACAATAAAATAAATAAATCACTGGGTATTACTGAGAAAAGATTTTGACCTTTCATTATGCTTTAATTGCTTCAGTATTGAGGACTAGAATATTCATAGAAAGAAATAAAACGTGTGGCTGCTACCCTATCCACATACTTTTTCCTGTGAAAGACTCCTTTTGCCTCCTGATCAGCCCAAGCAGCTAGAGTGGGTGACAAACGCAGAGCAGAGCAGGAACTCCACATGTCTGGCAAGAGGTGCCCAGGGACCTGGGAAGGTAGAGAAGAACTCTGTTTTCATTGATGAGAGTGGCCTGGCTTACTAGTTATGTGCGGGCCATGAAGCTTGACTCCCTGGGTCAGATGGAAAGCTCTGCTATGTTCCTGACACTGTGACCTTGGCATGTTGGTGAGCCTCACTGCTTCTCAGCTTCCTCCTCTAGAAAATGAAACAGAGATGGTAGCTACCTCCGAGAATTACTGTGGGCAACAGAAGAGACAATATATAGAAAGGACTTAGGTGAAGTATCTGGAAATGTGAGCTATTTGCATGGCCCATAGTTACCAGTCTCTACTTTTAAAAATTATTTTTATAGATTTCAAAAAGGAAGGGAGAAGAAGAGAGAGAAACATCAACAATGAGAGAGAATCATTGATCAGTTGATCACCCCCACCCCCACCAGTGATTGAGCCGGTACCCAGGCATGTCCCCTGACTAGGAATTGAATTGTGACCTCCTGCTTCATAGGTCAATGCTCAACCACTGAGCCATGCTGGCCAGGCTATCAGTCTTTACTTTTTATCCTGTTTTCCAATGAGGTTGTGAAGGAGGATCATCCAGGTCACCATGCAGAGTGATGGCAGACCACAGAAGAATAAAAGCCCCCATTCTCTTCTTTAAAAAAAAATTCTTTATTGATTTCAGAGAGGAAGGGAGAAGGAGAGAGAGATAGAAACATCAATGATGAGAAAATCATTGATTGGCTGCCTCCTGCATACCCCTCACTGGGGATAGAGCCTGTAACCCAGGCATGTGCCCTTGGCCAGAATCGAACCTGGGACCCCTTAGTCCGCAGGTTGACACTCTATCCACCGAGCCAAGCTGGCCAGGGCAAAGCCCCCATTTTCAATGAAATGGCTACCTAGAAGATAAATGTCAATGACAGTTCCTAAGGAAGCTGTATAACAGAATTCTGTGGGGGCACAACAGAAGGAGAAGGTGGTGTGGCACAATGACAAAGAACTCAGGCTCTGGAGCCTGCTGCTTTGTGGCCTGGCAGGACTTAAGCAAGTTAACTGTGCCTCAGTGAAAACTGGAGATAAAAAGAGAACCCATGTAATGTGGGTGATGTGAGTATGAAATGAACTAATTTATTCAAAGCACTCTTGGCCGTCACAGATCAGTTCATAAAGGTTAGTTCCTGTAAGAGATGGGTCCTGTTACTCTGCACTTAGTTTGGAAAACGTAAAATTGTTGCTATTATTTGCTACCCATATTGTTCACTGTTGAGTATTCATTGCTTCAGTTTTTGCTGAAGCCTTAACTTTCAGAATCTGAAATACATAGATATTAATATTAACGAGGAGGAGAGGAGGGGGAAAAAAAAGGAAAATACTTTTTAAAGTCAGAGTTCTGAAGTCATGAAGTTTTTATTCCTTAGAGGAAAGATGATTCACCCAAGTTATGGGATTATTATCCCCAACAGCCTTAGTCATCTGAAGGCTGGGAAGACAAGGACATTTCTCATTTTGATCACTCTGTGTAAGGATGCCGATCTGGATGCAAGGGCTGGAGACTTCTACTTATTTTACATGCATAAAACCAAAGGATCATTAGATGGAGAAGAATTCAACTCTGCTAAAGAAGAAAAACTAGAAATATCAAAAAACTCAATATCAAAATTATACAGGTTAGTTCCAAATATACATCTCAATGTTTAAAATTTCATTCATAACAAAGAGAAGATTTATGTTGGAAAGAATAAATCCAGCTTTTCCTGAATGGAGAAAAGATTTCACACATATGTCATGAGTGGAGCCTTACATTTTCTTGAAAGAGTATGCAAGCATAATTATGGAAAATAAGTACTCTGACCTGGATACACAAGAAGGCCCGCCATCTAAATAAAAAGTTTTATTGTTTATTTTAATTAGCAGTCTCATAGTAGTACATGCTACTTAGTACTCATCTGAAAGAACCATGCAGGCAAAATCAAAGTAGAATTAAACAAAACAAACTAGCAGCAATCCCTACATAGAGATTTAGGTAGTAGCCCCAAAAACTTAACCAGGAAGGTGGTGATAAGTAGGAAAAAGGGAAAACCAATGGCATATTTGAAAGCAGGCAGCTTGTTTAATGTATACAATCTTAAGATCTGGAGTTAATTCTTCATTATAAAGTATGTCATGTGGTCATGATTATCCTGTGTGTAGATGGAAACAATGACCGAACAAAGATATGGTATGCAGCATGAGAAAATGATACCATATGTGACTTTCTTGGGGGAAAAAGGATGCAATTGATGCTGAAGCTGATGTGTTACAGTAAATAAGGTTGAGGTGATTTTGAATGTTTAATAAGAGAAACTCATTAGAAAATAAACAATTCCCAATAGCTGAGGCATAAAGTGAAATGGCAGGACATACTCAGGATGTCTGAGTTACCAGTCATGTTATGATGTGTCACGTTATAACGAGGTGCATTTCAACAATGCATCCGTTAAAGTTTTAGAAGCCTTGGTTGTTTTCTAGAAAAATGTTATGTGTGGTCTAGAGAGTTATTAAAACTACAAAAGTTTTATTTAGACTTTCTCCATCCTTTTTTGGCCGAAAATGCACATGGCTCACTAAGTTTGTAAGTTCTTGAGTTGCAATCCTTCCTTTTTGCCTGAATAAATCCTTTTTGGTGAAAAAAATTATTTAATGTGAAGGGGGAAGGATGGGACATACTGAAGGTGAAGTTAGAAATTCTTCCAACTCTAACCTTATTGAAAACCTTTGGGCTTTGCCAAATAAGAAATGTTGGGCTAGAACTAGACTATTTTTAAATTCTCTGCTAGTTCTTACATTGCCTTTTTTCACATCACAATTTCAGTATGTAACTCATTTCTCTGAAACTGTTATTAACTCCATTTATCCCTAATCTAACCTTACCTAACCTAACGATAATCTTTCCCTTCATTTTTTATGGTTAATTTTACTTTTCCCGTTCTTCTGTTATTCTTCCCATTATTAAGTGTTTTAGTCCCTTTTGCCTTTTTCTTTTACCTCAAAGGATTAAGAATGTCAGAACCTGAGGATTCCATAGACTGCAGCCTTAAGACTATTCATTTATTTTGCATTGTATGAATAGTATTTTAGTATTCTCCAGGGGAAAAAATTAAATTATAAAGAAAATTTGCCCGGTGTGCCATTAGCATCATATTTTAAATATGATCTTAACGATACGTAAAATGCAGGAAAAAATAGTAGCTGAGTGGCTATTTTACCATCAAACCAAGGCTAATGTAAAATTAAGGCCTTTAAAATAGTTTTGAAAATTAATTTGATATTGCCTTATGTCTTATTTATGCTCATTTGGAAATGAAATATGATGAACTGTACTAGTAAAGAACAATAGATTTTAACCTAGTTTTCCTTCTAGTCTTGATACTTGATACATGTAGCATCTCCACTGTAAGAATTTTGTTTATTTTTAGTGCTAATAGAACAAAGAAAAACCTTACAATTTGGGGTCTAATGTAATTAGCCTACAGTGAGCTAGTATTCCTTTCTTAGAAACTTGAGTACTGAGAGACTTGTACTATTTCCTTGAGATTAGAGCTAATGTTTTATATTATTTTCATTTTTTCTTAATGGCCTGGTATATTGTTCCACATGCAGCAATTGCCTAAGTCAGTGGTTGGCAAACTGCGGTCGTGACTACTGGGATGGGGCTTAATCACAAGCTTGTAATTATTGGAATCGAGAGTCTAGGTGAGATATCAGCAAACTCATTAGTCAACAAGCCGCAGTTTGCTGACCACTGGCCTAAGTAATATTAACTGCCATGACAATTAACCATTTAAACAAATGTTAAAATCAGTCTGTTAAACAACATTTATCTTAGATTTTTAAAATTATAGCATTTCAGACTTGCATAGATGCTTAGAATAATCTATCTCTCTAAGTGTTGTCTGTAGATTCCCTGGGATCTCTGAGAACCTTTTATGGAGTCTGAAAGATCAAGATATCATTAAGAGATTACTGCCCTTTTTACTGGTTGAAATGTGTACTGTTGGTGCAAAAGCAATGGTGGCTAAAACTGCTGGTGCCTTAGCATGAATTAAGACAATGGCACCAAACTAGTCTAGTAGTCACTGTATTCTTCACCATCTCACACACTCAGTAAAAAAATAAAAAAATAAAAATGAAGGATTATGAGTAAAGGTGAGGAGTTCAGCAACGTTATAGGATGGAAGAGCAATATGCAATCATCCATTGCATTTCTATATACAAGCAATGAAAAATTAAAAAATGAAATTAAGAGATAATTCCATTCAAAATAGCAAACAACAACAACAACAACAAGAAAACAAACATAGAAAAGCTTAGCAAAAGAAGTGTAGGACAAGTACACTGAAATATACAAAATATTGGAGAAAGTAAAGAAGATCTCAACAAATGTTTATGGGTTGGAAGAATTAATATTGTCAAATGGAAATTTTCTCCAGATTTATCTAAAGGGTCAATACATTCCCTGTTATAGTCAAGGAAATTAACAAGTTGATCTTAAAGTTTACCTAGAAATGTAAAGACTTAAAATATCCCAAACCACTTTGAAAATAGAGAACAAAGTATGGCTTCAAGTACCTGTTTAAAAACTTACTAAAACCCATAGTAATCAAGACAGGATGGTGTTGGCAAAACAACAAAGGGATCAGTGAAACAGAAAAAAAAAATCAGAAATAAACTCTTAAACATTTATTGTTAGTTGAATTTTGACAAAGGTGCCAAGGCAATTCAATGAGGAAAGAATGGCTATTTTAACAAATGACATTGGAATAATTGGATATAGCTGTGCAAAAAAATGACTTAGATGCTTGCCTCACATCCTACACAAATTCAAACTGATTATAGATCTAAAAGTAAGAGCTAAAATAAAAACTGTTAAAGAAAAGATGGGAGAATTTTTGTGTAATCTTGATTTTGCAAACATTTCATAAATATTATACCAGCAATATTATGATTCATAAAAGAAAATTTTGATAAATTGGATTTAATCAAATTAAGAACTTTTGTTCCTTAAAAACACACCATTAAGAAAAGGAAAAGCCAGAAGAAAAAAATGGTGGCAGAATAGATGGATGTGTCCCTAGCCTTGTCCCTGAGCAGACAGAGAGAACAGCTGAAGGTCACACTGGGAGTGTTTGTTGGCGAGATAAGGGACACAGCTATAGTTTAGGAGAAGGTGGGGGACCGTTGGACAGGGTTCTCCTGACCGGGTAGCCCCACTGCTGCTGGGTTCCCTCCTGGAGCCACCAGCTTGGACATGGAGACTGCACCATCTTGAAGGGAAAAGTGGATGTTATCAGAAGCCTGAAAATCTACAACTATGGAACCCACCGAACAGCTGTGAACCCCAGAACTTTGGTCCCCAATTGGCCCAAACATTTGGATTCAGAGGAGCTCTACACTCCACCATGGAAAGGTTGGATTTTGCCTGGGATAAGGTGAGGTCTCTGGTCCTGGCAGGACAGAGAAATGTGTTTACTGCAAGAGCTGGAGACCAGGGGAAGTGTGCACCTAGAGAAATCCGTGGCTGTTGGGGATGGTATATTCTGTGAATGTGGAAGGGGGTCCTCAGAATTGTTAACAGAGGTGATCTCTAAAAAGCAACTCATTTTGATCTGACACAGAAGGACAGCCTGGGAGTTTTAGAAGTGTGCCGGCTGCTTGGACATGAAGGGGAAAAGTGGACTGCACAGATTTGCATGCAGCTCCAGAGTTCGTGCACATATACTTTTTCTTCTTCAGATCCTTGATTCTGATTGCTAAGTCCAATACATAGGATCACCCAGTTGGGTACACCCTAAGAGACTGCAGGGGAAAATTGTTTCTCTGGAATTTGGGGATCAGAGCGGGGAATAACCATCAGAGAATCAGCTCTGGGGCAGACCACTCCCACAAACCAGTATTGAATTCCATAGGGAAGGCAGGATCTAAGCACAGGCTAGAGAGGACCTATAGCCTCAGAAGTCAATCCAGAAACACTGCTACTCAGGGGCTGAATCACCAACTGACTTTGTGAAATCACAAAGGAATAAAGAAATTAAGATACACTGCCTGCTTAAAAACCAGGACTGGCTTACAACATGGAGGAGCAGTGGAATGCAGGAACTGCAATACTGTCCAGACTGGGAAACAGGCATGCCAAACAGAACAATAGAGGAAGAGAAGGACCTTCACTATTGCACATTCTATTTTTCTACTACTATTTTACCTTTTTTTGTTAAAAAAAGTGTCATTTTATTTTCTCTTTATTTTACTTTGGGATTAGTCTTCTACATCCTATTTTCATCTTTCCTTTAACGTCATTTTACTCTATCTGAACTCTACCTTTATGCTATTATTCTCTTCCTAACTTTTCCCCTTTTGTTGTCCTGTTTCTCTTACCCTTTTCCTACTTTAGATATTCCCTATTCTTTCTTTTTACCCCCTGTTAAAATTTCACCCTACTTATATATCTAAATTCCAATCCCCTATTCCAACTCCATATACACCTCTCTCCTCTCTGTCTACACTATGCAAAAAAATTGTTTTTCTCTCTGTCCTTTTGTTGTTGCTTGCTTGAATGTTGATTATATCAATTTTTATGCTTTTTTATGAGATTGTTTTGCTTATTCTTTTTGTTTTATTTTGGTTTTTTTGTTTGCTTTGTTTTTTGCTTACAAAGGAACCCCCATCAGATTAGCAACTGATTTCTCAACAGAAACTCATCAGGCCAGAAGAGAATGGAATGAAATATACAAAGTCATGCAAAGAAAGGGTCTGAATCCAAGAATATTGTAACTAGCAAGGCTATCAATCAAAATTAAAGGTGAAATTAGGAGCTCTGCAAACAAAAAAGGACTTTGGTGGAATTTATTACCACCAAAGCAGCAATGCAAGAAATGCTAAAAGGTCTGCTGTTAAAAAAAAAAAAAGAAAAGAAATAGGAAGTGAAGAAGGAACACAGGAGTAAAGAACAAAAATGGTGACAAATAAGTACCTATCAATAATAACTTTAAATGTAAGTGGATTAAATGTCCCAATCAAAAGACATAGGGTAACGGATGGGATAAGAAAACACGACCCATATATCTGCTGTCTACAAGAAACCCACCTTAGAAACAAAGATGCACACAGAATGAGGGTGAAGGGATGGAAAAAGGTTTTTCAGGCAAATGGAAATGAAAAAAAGCTGGGGTAGCAACACTTATATCTGACAAATTAGATCTCAAAGTGAAGGATATAACAAGAGATAAGGAAGGCCACTTCATATTACTAAAGGGAGCAATCCAACAAGAAGAAATAACTCTGGTAAACATATATGCACCCAATACAGGAGCACTTAAATACATAAAAAAACTCCTGGAGGATATCAAGGGAGAGATTGACAGCAATGCAATCATAGTAGGAGACTTTAATACCCCATAGCACATTGGATAAATCCTCTAAACAAAAAATGAGCAAAGAAACATCAATCCTAAATGACTCAGTAGGCCAGATGTAATTAATTGACATCTTCAGAACATTTCACCCCAAAGCCACAAAATATACATTATTCTCAAGTGCACATGGGTCATTTTCAATGATAGACTATAGGCAAAGTCTCTTCAAATTCAAGAAGATAGAAATCATATCAAGCATCTTCTCAGATCACAGTGGCATCAAAGTGGAAATCAACTACAATAAAAACAATAGAAAGAAATCAAACACATGGAGACTAAACAGCATGCTATTAAACAATGACTGGATTACCAGAGAGATCAATGAAGAAATAAAAAACATCATGGCAACAAATGACAATAAAAACACAACAATCCAAAATCTATGGGACACAGTGAAAGCAGTATCCAGAGGGAAGTTCATAGCTCTACAAGCCTACTGCAAAAAACAAGAAACAATGGTAATAAATTACCTAACCCTATAACTCAAAACAGTTAGAAAGAGAACAACAAGAAAAGCTCAGTGTAAACAGAAAGAAGGAAATAGGAAAGATCAGAGCAGAGATAAATGACCTAGAGATCAAAGGAACAATACAAAAGATCAATAAGACCAAGAGCTGGTTCTTTGAAAGGATAAACAAGATTGATGAACCTCTAGCCAGGCTCACCAAGAAGCAAAGAGAGAGCATCTAAATAAACAAAACTGAAATGAAAGAGGTGATATAACAACTGACCCCACTGAAATACAAAGGATTGTTAAAAAATACTATGAACAACTCTATTCCAGCAAATTGAACATTCTGGAGGAAATGGACATATTCCTAGAAAAATATAACCTTCCAAAACTCAATCAGGAAGAATCTAAATATCTCAATAATCCAATAACTATGGAAGAAATTGAAGCAGTCATCAAAAAGCTTCCAGCAAACTAAAGCCTGGGGCCAGACGGCTTCAAAAAAGAAAGAGAAACTAAAAAAAACAATGCCATTTACCATCGCATCAAAAAAATTAAGATACCTAAGAATAAACTTAAATAAGGAGGTAAAAGTCCTATACATGGAAAACTCCAGGACACTGACAAAAGAGATAGAGGAAGACATAAACTGATGGAAGACATACCATGTTCATGGATTGGGAGAATCAACATCATTAAAATGTCCATACTACCCAAAGCAATCTATAGATTCAATGCACTCTCCATTAAAACACCAATGGCATATTTCACAGACATAGAAAGAACTCTCCAAAAATTCATCTGGAATAATAAAAGACCACGAACAGCCACAGCAATCCTGAGAAAGAAAAATGAAGTAGGTGGGATCTCAATACCAGATTTCAAGCTGTATTACAAAACCACTGTTCTCAAAACAGCCTTGTATTGGCACAAGAACAGACATGTAGATCAATGGAATAGAATAGAGAATCCAGATATGGACCCAAACCACTATGCTCAATTAATATTTGACAAAGGAGGCATGAACATACATACAATGGAGTCAAGATAGTCTCCTCAATAAATCTTGTGGGGAAAATTGGACAGATACATGCAAAGAAATGAAACTAGACCACCAATGTACACCATACACAAAAATAAACTCAAAATGGATACAGGACTTAAACATAAGATGGGAAACCATAAAAATACTGAAGGAGTCCATAGGCAGGAAAATCTTAGACATATACCGAAGGAACTTCTTCACTGATATTGCTCCTAGGGCAATGGAAGCTAAAGAGAAAATAAACAAATAGAACTACATCAAAATAAAATGCTTTTGCACAGCAAAAGGAACTTTCAACAAAATAACAAGAAAGCTCACTGCATGGGAGGACATATTTGCAAATGTTACCACTAATAAAGGTTTAATCTGCAACATTTACAGGCAACTTACACAACTTAATAAAAGGAAGATAAATGATCCAATAAAAAATGGGCAATGCACTAAATATAATCTTTTTAAAAGAAGACAGAAGGAAGGCCAAGAGACACATGAAAACATGCTCAAAGTCACTAATTATCCAAGAGATGCAAATCAAAACGACAATGTGATACCATCTCATACCTGTCAGAATGGCTATCATCAACAAATCAACAAAAGACAAGTGTTGGTGAGAATGCGGAGAAAAAGGAACCCTCGTGCACTCCTGGTGGGAATGCAGACTGGTGCAGCCACTGTGGAGAACAGTATGGAGTTTCCTCAAAAAACTAAAAATGGAACTTCCATTTGACCCAGTAATCCCACTCCTGGGAATATATCCTATAAAACTAGAAACACCAATCAGAAAGGATATATGCACCCCTATGTTCATAGCATCACAATTTACAATAGCTAAGATTTGGAAACAGCCAAGGTGCCTGACAATAGCTGACTGGATCAGAAAACAATGGCACATCTACATAATAGAATGCTATGCTGTCATTAAAAAAAGGAATTCTTACCATTTGCAGGAACTTGGATGGAACTGGAGAGCATTATTCTAAGTGAAATAAGCCAGTCAATGAAAGAATGTCATGATCTCACTCATTTGTGGATAATAAAGAACATTATAACAAAAAGATAAACAAAAAGATAAATACAGGGGCAGTAAAGCATCAAACACACTGTCAAATTACAGCGGGAAGGTTGGGGAGAGATGGGGTAGTTAAGAGGACTTGTATGCATGCATAAAAGCATAACCAATAGATGCAAGACACTGGGAGTGGGGGGTGAGAGCATCTATGGGAGTGGGGTGGGAGGGCAATGGGAAAATATGTACACATATAATACATTAATTTAAAAAATGGAAAAAGGAAAAGCCAGAGTAGAAAAAATATTTGCAAATTGTATATATGATGAAGACATTTTGTCCAGAATACATAAAGAACCACCACAGCCCAGCAGGTGTGGCTCTATGGTTGAGCATAAATTTATGAACCAAGAGGTCACAGTTTGATTCCCAGTAAGAGTACGTGCCCAGATTGTGGCCTGATCCCCACAGGTGATGCAGGAAGCAGCCAATCAATAATCTTCTCTCATTATCGATGCTTCTATCTCTCTTTCCCTCTCTTTTCTTTTCTGAAATCCATAAAAATATATTAAAAAAGAACCCCCACAGTTGAAAAATATAAAGGCTAAAAGATTTAAATAAACAGCTCACCAAAGTAGATACACAAATACCTAAGAACATTGAAATTAAAAATGCATAGGAAAATATCATTAAGGGAATGCAAATGAAAACCACAATGATATTTTAATAGAGATTGCATTGAATGTATAGATTGCTTTGGATAGTATGGATATTTTAATGATGTTAATTCTACCAATCCATGAACAAATATATATTCTGCCATTTTTCATGTTCTTCTTCTGTCTCTGTTTCCATTATCCCGTAGTTTTCCGAGTACAGGTCTTTTACCTCCTTGGATAAATTTATTCCTAAGTATGTTAATGTTGTTGTTTTTGTTGCAGTGGTAAATAGGATTGTTTATTTACTTATTTATGTTGTTAATATTTGCCCGAGCATATTTTTCCATTGATTTTTAGGGAAAGTGGAAGAGAGAGGGAAAGACAGAGAGAGAAACATTGATGTGAGAGACACACATCAACTGGTTGCCTTTTGCACGATTCCTGATTAATGCCCAGGCCAGGAAGGAACCTGTAACCAAGTTTCATGCTCTTAATTGGAATCAAACCCAGGACTCTTTGGTCCGCAGGTTGATGTTCTACCCACTGAACCAAACCAGCTAGGATGGGATTGTTTTTTATTTAATTTTTCTTTCTGAGAATTCATTATTGGTGTATAAAAATGTCATCAATTTCTGGTTGTTAATTTTGTATCCTGATACATTGCTGAATTCATTTATTGAATCTAGTAGTTTTTTAGTGGATTCTTTAGTGTTTTCTATGAACAATATCATGTCATCTGCAAATGATGACAGTTTTACTTCATTCTTTCCAATTTGGATGCCTTTTATGTTTTCATCTTTTCTGATCGCTTGGCTAAGACTTCCAGTGCTATGTTGAATAAGAGTGGTGAAAATGGGTATCCCGGTCTTGTTCCTGTCTTTAGGGGACATGGTTTTAGTTTTTGCCCACTGAGTATATTATTGGCTGTAGGTTTGTCATATATGGTCTTTATTATGTTGAGGTATGATCCCCTTCTTCCCCACTTTGCTGAGTGTTTTTATCAAAAATGAGTGTTGAATTTTGTTGAATACTTTTCCTGTGTCTATTGATGATTATGTGATTTTTGCCTTTCAATTTCTCTATTTGATGTATCATGTTTATTGATTTGAGAATATAAGAAAATAAAATTAGTGTAAACAATGGAAATATGCAGAGAAACAGAACATTTATGACATGAATGACACCAAAACATATTTATTTTGTGAAACTAAGCTAAAAGTTTACAGTGCTCAGAGTTTTTTGTTTGTTTTCTTTTGTACAGAAAGTCTGCAGAATTGCTTTATTGTTTGCTTTTAAAATTAGATCTATTAATAAAGTTCCTTATTCAAATTGTTTTGGATTTTATGGAACCATTTTACAAAAAAGTATGTGTGATATGCAAATTTTTAAAATTTGAGAATTTTTAGTTTCTTTTAAAATATCAGTTGATCCCCAGCTGGTTTTTCTCAGTGGATAGAGCATCAACTTGAAGGGTCCTGGGTTTGATTCCAGTCAAGGGCACATACTTGGGTTGCGTTCTTTTTTTTTTAATAAATATATTTTATTGATTTTTTTACAGAGAGGAAGGAGGGAGAGGGATAGAAAATCAGAAACATCGATGAGAGAGAGAGAGAGAGACATCGATCAGCTGCCTCCTGCATGCCCCACACTGGAGATGTGCCCGCAACCAAGGTACATGCCTCCAACCGGAATCGAACCTGGGACCTTGCAGTCCGCAGGCCGAGGCTCTATCCACTGAGCCAAACCGGTTCTGGCTGGGTTGCGTTCTTGATCTCCAGTCGGGGGTTGTGCAGGAGGCAGCCAATCAGTGATTCTCTCTCATCATTGATGTTTCTATTTCTCTCTTTCCCTTCCTCTCTGAAATAAATAAAAATATATTTTAAAAAATCAGTTGAGGCATATTCCCAAATGTCATCAGTTTATGCTTTCGCATTCCTGTTTTAACTCCTGTGCAGGTCTAGCAATGTAATTTTTAGTTTTTTTAGTAAACTCTGATGTTTCAACCCCAACTGAAAATATAGACTAGCCATAGACACTCATTTTCTGGATCATGTCCACGCTGTCCTTTCCAGTGACTAGGGAGAAAACACCAGTTTAATAAAAAATGTTGTGAGCAGATGATATGGGTAGGCAATTGGTTTGTCAAAGAACTCATCCTTTCCTTTCAGTTTATTTATTTTTTTATTTTCTGGCTTCCTTCTGTCAGTTGGCCTCACTAACATGACAATGAGTATAGAATATAAAAATCTGTTTACCAGATGTTCCAATGCAAATCTGCAAGACTTACAAGATACAAGCTATTTTCGAAGACACTCTTTGTTTCATACATATTTTCCCTTATTATAGCTTACTTCTGTTTTAAATAAGTGACTAAAGAAGCTGTTAGGTTTAATGGAGGAGAGAAAAGAGAATGATGTTCATCTTTGATCATTCTGAAAATATACTTCTGTACTAGAGTTGCCGTTTTGATAACTATGAAGTTTCCTTATGAGGTATGTACATGGGAGAGAAGCAGAGTGGCAGCTTAGCTAACAGCATGGCCTCTGACATTAGAATGGATTCAAATTCTAGCTCTGCCACTTGCTGGCTGTGTAACCTTAAATAAATCCTTAAACACCTTCCTCAGTTTCTTTATGTTTGGAATTCAGGCAATACTAGTGAATCATAGGTTTGTTTTGAGGATCAAATGAGTTAGCCTGGCACAGAGCAAACATTAATTAAGCTTTAAGTCATATTATTCTTATGTTATATATTGGTACAAATCACATTTTAAAAATATATTTTTATTGATTTCAGAGAGAAAGGGAGAGGGAGAGAGATAGAAACATCAAAGATGAGAGAGAATCATTGATTGGCTGCTTCCTGCATGCCCCCTACTGGGGATGGAGTCCACAACCCTGGCATGTGCCCTTGACCGGAATCAAACCTGGAACCCTTCAGTTTGCAGGCTGATGCTCTAGCCACTGAGCTGAACTGGGTAGGGTGTAAATAACATTTTAATATTGCATATTTTCCCTTATTAATTTAAAAATGTTTTTTCAACATAGTAACCATAATGTTCTTGTTAAATTTAAACGAGAACATCGAAAAGCTTCCTATCTCTCCCTGGCTGTGTGACTCAGTTGTTTGGAGCACCCTCCTGCACACCAAAAGATTGAGAGTTTGATTTCTGGTCAGGGAAATGTACCTAGGTTGGGAGTTCAATCTCCAGTCAGTGCATGTAGGGGAGGCAACCAATTTATCTTTCTCTCTCACATTGGTGTTTCTCTTTCTCTCCCTTCCTCTCTTTCTCAAATCAATCAATCAATCAATCAATCAATCAATAAAAGCTTCCAGATAAAATAGATAAAGGCTTTATGAAGATGTATTGATAGGCTGATCATATTTCCTGGTTTATTCAGGACAGTCTTTGTTTATGCATACTGTCCAGATGTAATTAGTGATAGTGTCTCCTTTTACTCTCATAAATATCCTGGATTGGACAATAACTTACATAGCCACTCTATTATTGGACCCTATGTAATCTGCTTCCTCCCATCTCCTGCCCAACCCCATATTCCTGTGACCTCGGCTCTCTCCTTCCATTCAGTTGCCATGGCCTCCTTGCTGAACCTGTAGCCTCCAGGCAAGTCCTGCCCCAAATCCTTCCCAATTTGCTCTGCTGGAGGGCTCTTACTTAGACAGTGGAATGTGGTTTGCCCTTCATCTCCTTTGTTTTTATTCAACTGCCACTTTGTATTGCCATTTTTCAGCCACCCACTCTTAGATTAATATCCTCTCCCTCCTCCAATTTACTTTTATCCTTAGCGCTTATCTCATATGCTGCAGGGTGTACCAAAACCAAGTATATACACTTTAACAGCTGATAACTCAAAGGATGTTTCTTAATTTTCAGGCAGACTAAGCTTTGAACAAAGGAAATTCATCCTAGAATGCTACTGGGAGTTTGAAGACTCAATTGAAGTACAAACACTGCCTTTATAATTATTTAAGGTGTATATACAATTTTTAGGACAGCGGGTATCTTCCCAAAATGTATGCACCCCTTAATGGCTGAGAACTCACTTAATTTTCACTTTTTTTCAGGTTTAGCTCATTTGAAATAATGGGTGAAGCCAGACTAAGCTTTGAACAAAGAAAATTTATCCATTAGACTTTTTAAAATAGGGATACATAAAAGGTAAAGTTTATGATACAAAACTGGCAACAGTTGAGGAATTGAGGGCACACAAATACCAAATGAAATGATTCTTGATGTTTGTGATTCTATTGCTTCACATTATCAGTAATGCCTGGACCAGAATGGTCATTAGTTTGAATATAGATGTTGACCAAAAAATTATTCATTTATGTAGATTCTTTTAAATTTTGAAAGTGAACTGTATGTTAATAAACCCTGATTTTATAATAATTAAAATATATATATATATATATACTTTTTGGGAATATATATATATATATATATATATATATCTGGCTTATTATCTTTTTCTTCTATGAGGGCAAGGATACTTGTCTTGTTTCTGTTTACTGCTATTTCTCTAATGACTGGTATATATTTTTTGAATGAATAAATGAAGAACATTTAGACAGGAAAGACCTGATGTGACTGAGAAACCAAATGGCTAACTAGTTGCCATCCCCATTACCTTTTAGTATAAAATTTGATCTAAAGCAATAGAACTTGCATGTTTAGAATAAGTGTTATGAGAAGCATAATTTGACTAGCTCTCATTATTGATACCAGTCTCCAAGTAAGTTGTTTTCAAAGTCGTGATAGCAAAAATTGTCAGTAAAACTCCAAAAGATGTTTAAATTCTAAAAAGTGACCTCCAAATTACACATTAAAAAATAATATTAAGTCTTTCTGAGGGCACTCTTGATTTTTTGCTTCCAGAGTCCAGGAATACTGGGTACTTCAAAGTTTCCAGATTTAAATAAACATTTTATAGTATGTGGTTTTATAACATTTTAATGTTTAAATTAAAAAACAAGGCTACCAAAAATTAACACTGAATGATACTTATGTTTAGTTCTATTATTGAATTTAACTTCAACTATTAATTTTATAACATAGGAAAGTTTTCCCAAGAAAAACTAGACCTCATTAAAAATAAAATTGTAGCTATAAAAAATTCCCAGGAGTATAAGATCTAGAAGACAGTTGTAGAATTTCTGGAAGTTTATCAAATTTATTTTGACAGAATTTCTCAGAACATTCCTTATTTAACTGCTTTATAGTCTTAGAATTCTAGAGGCAGTAAACTTGATTCCCCATCCTCTTTCATTTTAGTTTGCACACTCTTCAGACTAACTGTGTAAACTTTGTATGATAATAAACAAATAACACCCACATCCTGGCAACACATAAGATGAAGACACTATAGAAATATTTCAGCATAGTAGAGCCAGAACATCTGCTTTAATTGATCAGAATGCTGGAATCAGTGCAGTACTCCCACATGCACTGTGTACCATGCAAAAATTCCTGTCTCCCAGTAAAACTTCACCCATCACTGTTTTATGTTAAATGTAGAGTACAACAAACTGTTTCATGAGCTGAACTGTTTGATGGAGGAAGATCATCAGGAATGATACTTTTTTTTTTTAACATCTCAACAAGAACAGGACTAAAACCATCTTTCCCTTCTCAGCCATGGGAAACAAGCTTGCAGTTATGGACCGTTTCCATCCCCCCACCAGAAATGGTATAACTGCGCTGTGAGCCAAATGCTGAGGGTTAGCAGAGTAACCTCACATGAGAATAATTACTTCACATAACCACGAGAGCAAGCAATGAGGTTCCCAGACACAGGAAACGAAAAGTCAGAAGGGGAGGTAGAGTTGGAGAGGGTTCTGAAGCCTTTCCAGACAGCAACTTCCTTCTAACAGCAAATTGGGTAATAAATTTATCACTCTGGCATTTGATATGTACATATATTCTTAAATCACCTGGTTAGCATAATGTTTTGCAATGCACGTCTTAGCAAGGGCAGAAAATCAACTGCTTTCCTATTCTCTAAAGAACAAATAAAATCTTTTGTGATATGAATGTTCATTTTCATATTCCACATCACTTGTAGGTTTAATATTTCAATCAAACCATAATTGAACTACACTCAAAGAATGTATATTGCACAGAAATCCTGGAATAACCTTTGGCTTGGTTATCTTTACAGAGAGAGAGGAAATTATATGACACAATGCCTGAACCATAGGAAAAGAACTCTTGACCCCCAGAGACAAAGGGAAGGGGGGAAAGTGATCCTGTTGTTATGTGCTGCTCTGCTTTGCTTGTGCATTTATGGACCCTGAGACATTCCTGGTTTGAAGGAAAAAAAGTAGAAATTCAGTAAATTTGAACAGCAGGTCTGCCTTTAGATCTGGAATTGCATGTGAGAAAACCATTCTTATAGAGGCAATGATGGTACATTTTCTCTATTTTACTCATTCATCAAATATTTTTAAAGCTGGGCTCAGTGTTAGATGCAGGAGACACCGTGATAAATAAGAATGATGGCAGCTTGTCTCAAGGAACTTGTGGTCTAGTGAGTTAGACAGGCAAGTGAATTAGCAAATACAATAGAATGTGTGTTAAATGCTATTACAGGGTTAACAGAGAGTATCCTGGGAGCACAGAAGAAAGGCACTAACCTAGGCTAGATCATGGATACTTGCCAGACAAAGAGACGTTTAAGCTGAGATTTGAGAACAAAGTGGAGTAAGCCAGAGGGGGCATAAGGGAGAAATATTTTAGGTAGAAGGTTCATGGTATTCTCACATGGAGCAGATTAGCAGGAGTAGATAGAAGCAGAAGAAAAACATGAAGAAAGAGGCACTGGAAGGAGGCAGAGCCAGAGCTTCATACAAGGAAAACTAGCTGGGAGGCATTGCTAGGGGCAGAAATCTTGGTAAAGGGACAGATTTTCTGTCTTAAAATTCAGGGATAGAGTTTCTATACCTAATTTCATGATTAAAGCACTATTATTATTACTGAAGTATAAGAGAAAGGTTTATTTTTATTTGCTTGATGATGAGTAAAAGGCTTAGACAATACCCTTATCACGTATGCAATTCATTGGTAATTTGATCAACTTGGGCAACTAGAAATGTGCAGACCACAGGTCATATCCTGTGTCTTGTCCATAAATAAAGAATTCCCCTAAGAAATTATCAACATTATCATTATTTTAATCTGATAGTCTCAGATAAATCTGATTAGAAGTTGATTTTAACAGCAAAGGCTCTGATCAAGTCAAATTCTGAGCATATATCGAATAACTTGTGTTTGAAGCATAAAATCTATAAGTTGTGGCAATTTGCTTTTGAGACAGAAATTGTCTTGATGATTTGATGTGTTGAGAAACAACTTTCATATGGCTGCCCTGACAGGATGGATCTCAGTTGTACAAGATGTCAAAGGCTGTGTGAATATGGAGATAACTGGCTTGGTGTGAACGTCTCTGGTTTCCACATTTCTCAGATCCTCTGCCAGAGTGACATATTGGAAACCTTGACTTTCCATTGCAGAACATTCCTGATCATTTCATACAGAAATTATATTTGTTTTCCATTGTTGCCCTCAGCAAGAAGTTGCTTAAATTAGACCCAATTAGTAATCAACAGTCAGTTACTGGGTGTTCTCACTGGCTCTTTAACCTGTTTTCCCAGGTCTGCTGTACCCTGAGTATTTCAATGAAGACAGTAATCACCTACAGTATTAACTCTGGTCCCAACTTCCCGCTGTGCATATCAGAGATTCTAATGCTGAGTCATCAGACTCAACTTCTTTCTTCTTCCAATGACCACCATTTTAATCTTCTTCATTCTACTTTTCTCACTTGTATTTTCCCACATTCCTGTTTTTATGTAATAGGTCAAGGTAGTTTATGGGAGTGTCTGCATGCACATATAGATGAGCTTGGCACAATAAGCCTTGGCTCACCCATGTACAACCATCACTTTTAGGGTTTCTACTGTATTCAAAACTAGAGGCACAATGTATGAAAATTTGTACACTTGGAGGGGTGGGGGAAGGGGTCCCCTCAGCCCAGCCTGTGCCTTCTCACAGTCCGGGACCCCTCAAGGTATGTCCACCTGCCAGCTTAGGCCTGCACTCCAGGGGATCTTGCCTGAGCTGGCAGTCAGATATCCCTCTAGCAGCCCACAGTTGGACATCCTAAGCCACAGTAGGACATCCTTAGCACTGCCACAGAGGCAGGAGAGGCTCCCGTCACTGCTGCTGCGCTCGCAGCTCATAACCATCAGCCCTGGTTGGGGGTGAGCAGAACTTCCCCTGTTGGAGCACACTGACCACCATGGGGCAGCTCTTGTGTTGAGCATCTGCCTCCTGGGAGTCAGTGCACATCATAGGGAACGGTCATTCTAGTCGTTCTGCTATTAGGGTCAGTTTGCATATTACCCTTTTATTATATAGGGTTATAATCCAACTTGCTATAGACAATATTCCGTATACAAAATCTTATGAATCATTAAAGAATATAATGATTAAGTCTATACTTCTATCTATATTGCCATTAAGTAATTGGGGGTTATTTTTTGTCCCTAAAAACAGATACAATATTTTAATTGTTTTGTAATGAATGCATATATTTTATATATAGATTAGTTTACAGGTTAAGTTTTTGCATTTCTTGAAATTTCAGGGTATCAAATAATGTGATTTCTTGACAAACTGAATCCATTATCAGTTTAGGTTGTAAGTAGGGGATTTGAAAGGTCCTGCTAACTCATTTATCTTCCTCCCTCCTGTTCTTTACAGTCTTTTCTTGAAATTAGAGTTTTTGAACAATTACAAACTAGATAGAGTGATTCTTTGACTAACTTAATAATATGTTTTCTTCAGTATTGCCCTTTTATGTTTGAAATCTAAGAAAGTAACTGGCATTAATTTACTTTTTTAGGTTCCTTCTGCTTTACATTTTACTGTCTCAGAATGTCGGATTTTGTCACCAGTTAATATAAGTGTCTATGTGTGTGAGTGTAAGTAAGGGTCAGAGGAGTTTCTTTCCAGCTTTGGTTTTATTTTTTCTCAATGAAACCAAACTACAGACCTAATTCATTTTTCAATTTAGGATCTATAAAGGTCTCTGGAGCAGCAATTTGGTGCTTCTATTCCACCTCTCTGCAAATGTTATTTAGGGCACAGCATGTTAGGGATAGTGAAGGCATTCCGACAGAGCTGAGCATGAACATTGGGAAGTGGTTAAGAAGTAGGTAAAGTATGTCCAGAGTGGGGAGAACCTTGACTACTAAACATGGCAGCTCCTGGATGTTTTGGGCAGAGTTAATGTTGGTTAAGTAACTCATTTTATGAGTTTTAGAAAAATAGGAATTACACAAATGTACTCTTGTGATGTAAAAGTACCACATTTACACTGTCCATATTATTTAAAACTACAATAGGTATTACTGTACAGTCACCCCTCAGTATCTGCAATGTTTGGTTCTAATATCCCATCAATAACCAAATCATTGGATGCTCAAGTCCCTTATATAAAATGGCATAGTATTTGCATATAATCTACATATATCCTCCTGTACATTTTAAATCATATCTAGATTACTTATGATACCTAATACAATGTAAATGCCATGTAAATAGCTGTTATACTGTACTACAAGCCTGGTACACAAAATTTGTGTACTGGAGGGATGGTGGGTCCCTCAGCCTGGCCTGCATTCTCTTGCAGTCTGGGAGCCCTCAGGGGATATCCATCTGCTGCGGGCCTCAGCCAGCAGTCAGGCATCCCTCTTGCAGTCCAGGACCCTTCTGCTCCTTACCACCCACCTGCTTGCTGCTCCTTACCACTCAGCTCGCTGCTCCTTAGTGATGCTATGGAGGTGGGAGAGGCTCCCGCCACTGCCGCTGCCCTTGCCAGCCATGAGCCTGGCTTCTGGTTGAGCAGTGCTCCCCATGGGAGCCCACTGACTACCAGGGGGCAGCTTCTGTGTAGAACGTCTGCCCCTGGTGGTCAGTGCACATCATAGCAACTGGTTGTTTTGGTTGTTCTCCTGTAGTAGTCATTTAGGCTTTTATTATATAGATTATATAGGGAATAATGACAAGAAGAAAAGTCTGTTTATGTTAAGCACTGACACAACCATTGTACGCCTACCTACATAGTCATGTCTGCAACTGCATAGCTTTTTTTTCCGAATATTTTCAATTTACAGTCAGTTGAGTCTGCCTAGGCAGAAACTGTGGATACAGCGGGCTGACCATATTGGATTCTCAAGAGGTAAGAACCATATAGTCAAATAAGAATGTATTAATTTTTATTCATTATTATATGAATGGAAAACAAAGGCTTTTTCTTTTTGGATTTTCGACAGATTTGAAGGTAGTCCAGATGATCTGACTTAAAATGTTGCTATGGAATAGAAATGAAGTTTGGTTTGTTGATTGGCAGGTAGTCCAATCTTGTCAATAAGCTGCTTTGCACATGGCCAAATGGGAATGACTAATTCAGAGGTGGTTAATTATTCTCCTGAGCCATATGGATTGGTTAACTGGTATATAAACATGAGTAATCAATGTTTATTAATCCATACCATGATTGCTGAAGAGTCAAATTTTGAATGAACTATATCAACGTTTTCAAATCTATAATTAAATAAGTATGTCACAAGAAAGTGGGTGTTGAGTACACATAATACTTCATAAAGAGAAAGTAATCTTGTCAAGAAGAAAGATTAAAGTTCTGTAGCATACGTTAAACCTTTTAACTTAATTACACATTTTCATTTGCATCATTGTTTGGTTCTAAAATCCCATTTTAATTTCAAATAGAAAACACATGTATTCATCCTATTCTGTGGAAAGAGATCTGTGATTTAAAAAAATATTATTTGTTGCCCAATTTCCCCAATTTTGCAGTGCATTGGAGGAATTTTGAAATGGTTTTTATTTGTAGTGTTGAAAATTATAATCATTGCTTACAACTTTATTGTTAGATCACTGATTTTCCTGGTACACTAATAAAATTTTGTCAGTTTAAGTGTATCTACTTAAACAGAAAGCTACTGGTCTATTTAAAAGCTGTGTCTTCAATTGACAAAACTTGCCATTTAAAGTCCTGTTTCAGAATATGATTGCTCAGAATTGTTTCTACTATGGCTAATACAGAGAAGAAAAAAATAAAGGCTGAAGTGTTTTTTTTTCCCCCCTGGGCTTAGAATAAAGACATTCCAGAATATCTGGCATAGATCGTGATTTCATTAGAATTTTAGTTTATTTGAATTCTTGCAGCAATTTCCCCTTACATCCAGAAACCAAATATGGAATATCTAATCCCTTTTTGCTTTAGTTTGTTTTGGTACTAACTCATCCTGAAAGCAAAGTGACCTAGGTAGCAATGGGTGAGTTATCCTCCTCTCCCACTAACTTTGTCTAATTTGTCTTTGGAGCCTATTGCCTAGCTCAGGGGCGGGCACACAGTAGGCACTCTTTAAATGTAAACTGAAGAAATAAATGAAAGAGGCAATGGTAAACTGATGCCTATTTTAAACAGTTTAGTAATACTGCTCACTGAGGTTCCTAGTGTGTATTAATTTTTATCCATTATTATATGAATGTAAAACAAAGGCTTTTTCTTTTTTGGATTTTCAAGATAGTCCAGATGATTGACTTAAAATAGTCTATCATGTGACTCTTATTATTTCTAAATCACCCAGATAACCAAGGAAGCTAGCATGTGCTTGGGCTCCACCCATCAATCTAGTCAAAATAAAACAGGTGCTTTCCCTTCTAAGCTATACTGTGGACATGGGGCTTCTGCACAGCATTGCATTAAAAGGGTAACTGCAACTGAATACGTATATTTATGTAGAGCACTTTTGGGGCTCAGTAGGTCTTACTCTGAAAATTAAATCTCAGAAAAATTAAGTGATCTCTCCAAAATTGCCTATCCACTCAGCAATAAGATTCCAGTGCTGCATGAAAGACCTTCACTTTGAGGAGTCACTTCTGAAATACTATTTGGTTAACAATTAAGTTAGAAAATTAAGTGTAACATTTAACAAATAATAAACATTTTAAATGCCACTAGTTGTAAGATAGCAGAAACTGCTCTAAGTAAAAACAGACTAAAATCCAGGTCAGGAAAGCCTGCAGCAACTCTCTTACTGCAGAATCAGAGCATATTTTCAAACTTGCAAATACATTTGTGGTTACTTCCTACCTTAAATACATTGATAGGGAGATCAATGATCACATAGATAAGGTCTCCAAGGGCAAGGCTGGCTATCAGTGCGTTGGGTCCATTCCTCATACACTTGTTCTGGTAAATGATTCTGAGCAGAGTTGCGTTCCCCACCATTCCCACGATGAAAATAGTACAAGATATCACAGTGTTAATGTATTTGAAAGCTGAAGTAATCTTAGTCTGCTGTGGACAATAGTTGTGCATTGAGCCATTGCTGGGTAGGGCCAAATTAGTGGGTCGATGAGTGGTAACCAGGAAGCTGAGCTCTGTCCCACGAAAAGTGGTAAAATCGTCCATATGAGTGCTTAGATTTGTGCTGTAGCTCTCAGGATTATCACTAATTACACATCCAAACAGTGCCACCAAAAAGGACACCCTGAAGCAAAAGGTTTCCATCTTGATGTAAATTTGAGGAAATGTCTCTTATTTTGTTGCTTTTACACCTTCACTTTTTTTTTCCACCTAGAAAAGAAAGAAAAATAATTTTGGTTACAAAATCCAGCTGCCAGTAAGACTGTAGTCAACCAGTCAATAATTATTTACTGCTCCATTTAAAAAGCAGGATATATTTGGTAATTAAATAAGATATATCTATGTCAGCTTACCCCAAAGCAGAACAAAATCATAAAAGATCAAAGCTCTATTAGGGCA
>JAAGEH010000293.1:27186991-27200712 GCA_011751065.1 Lasiurus cinereus | reverse complement strand
GTGTGTGTGTGTGTGTGTGTGTGTGTGTGTGTGTGTGTGTGTGTGAAGATATGCAAATAGCTTAAAAACAAGTGTTAGGATAGAGCTATCTTCTAGATAGGGCACTGGGAAACATTATTTTTGTGCAGAGCTATCTAGTAAGTACTTTGTGGATCCTACAGTCTCTGTCAAAACTACTGAACTCCAGTGTTAGTGCACCAAAAGAGCCATACACTGTATGTTAGCAAAGTAGCCAGATGAGGAAGATTGACAGTGAATCCATCAGGGTACCTGGAGAGGAAAGCCAGATTTGAGAGGCAAGAGAGGCTTATATGGGAAGAAGAATTCAATTATTAAACAGTTTGAAAATATTCAACTTGGATGTGCATATGGAACTGTAAGCCTGGGTCTGGGTCAGTGCTTCGGGGTTGAAATATGACTATGGACTGAAGCCATGAGTTGGAAACAATTCATTGGGGGACCAAATGTGAAAAAGAAAAGATCAAAGAAACCAGTATAATCCTTGTACTAAGCATTCAGTTAGGATAATCAACTAGAATAGCAATTTTTAACCTTTCCCATCACATAAACTAATTGCCAAAACTCTGGCACACCAAAAAAAAAATGTATTTTTTTGCTCATCTGACAAAAGATAGGTATAATTTTGATTCATTCACAATGGAAAGCTGTTGTTATGTTGGCTGTTGTCATCTTTTTTTTTAAATTGGTAATCTAAGGGAAAAGAAGTAAGTGCTCCTGACTAAATAGTCGGGTATGCATGTTTTAAACATTCTGCGGCACACCAGTTGAAAATCTACTTCATTAGTTGAAAATCACTGAACTAGAAGCTTGCCAAAGTAAAGCATCTATAAGAAAGAACCAGGGAAGGGCAATGTCTGTTATGTGAAGAAAGAAGAGAGTTTCAAAATGAATGGTTGGTCAAGAGAGGTCAAAGGAAATGAAGACTGGGAACAGTCATGGAGATGGCCCGTAAGGAGGATATTGTTCTAAGGATGTCAAACTGAGCCTTAAGGCAAACTCTTCCACTTTACATGAAAAATAACTAAGAAATTAGAAACAGTGCAAAAAGACCTGCAGAAACATTGCTATATAGTAAGTATAAATCCTTTGCTAAATTTATTTTTGTAATTTGTGGAAGAGAAATCAATACCACCTACAGTTAGTATGTGCTACATTAAGCTTTTTTTCTAAGACTTCTTGGTAACTTTGGAAAAGAAATTTTATTGGGAAACAGTTCTACTTATATTTTTATATAGAGGTGAACAAGGAAGCTTGCAAGTAAGGTAAAGTGGGAAGGAAAGCCCTTTTTAAAATACAAAAATGTTTTTCATTATCTTATATGAATTCAGAGTTAAAGAGAATGATAGAGACTTCTAGCTTTTCATGTATATTTACTGATTAAGGTTAACTAATATTAATATAGAGTATGTTCTGTAGCCAAGCCTTACATTTTTTTCCCCTTTTCATTTTTCAACCAATGGCTGAAGTCTACTGTTCTCAAATAAATGTCCCAAACTGGCTGATGGTAAAGAATTTAGATTTCAGAATTCTGTTTTCATTGTGCCTTTCCTAACAGCTGTCATCTCCCACGGGCAGCAGACATTCTTACCAGGCACTCTCTTTAACCTCAGAGGTGGATTTGCCTAAAGGATGATGGATAGATTCAACAGCATCTCAAGGACCTTTGCTTACAGCTTTCTGATTTGATTATATTTGGGAGGACATCTGTATTTGTTTGCTAGTAACAAAATACCACAGGGTGGGTGGCTTAAACAACAGAAATTTATTTCTCATAATCTGGGAGCCAGAAGTCCAAGATGAAGGTGTCCGCAGGTTCTGTTTCTTCCAAGGCTTCTAGCCTTTTTTGTAGATGGGAACCTTCTTGCTGTGTCTTCACATTGTCTTTCCTTTGTGTGGGTGTGTACTTGTGTATGTGTATGTCCTAATCTTCTCTTCGCATGTTGGATTATGAGCTCATATTGGATTATGGTCATATTGGATCAGGGCTCAAAATAGGGTCTCTTTTGCCTTAATTACCTCTGCAAAGGCCCTGTCTCCAAATACAGTTATGTTCTGAGGTATACATATGAATTTTAGGAGGGGACACAATTCAGCACATAATATTGCACTTTATGGCTTGAAATAGCAGCTAATTTTGCAGGCAGATTTAGCTCATACTGCTACACTGTGGGCTCCCTAGCTCTGTTCCACCTTGCTGCTTCATGTACTACCTTTTGGATTTGAATGATTCAACAAACATGTTCACAGGTTGATTTATGTGCTTCATAAATGTATATATTTCTGTGGAGGTATTTTAAACTAAATTATAAACATTACAACATTCACTTCTAAATATTTGTTTATCTCTAAAATAGAAATATTTTCCTACTGAATTTATGTGATTTTATGAAATATTCTCAAACATGAATTTAATTTTGTTATTTTTCTTAAGCACTTACTTTTTCTCTCTCCTTTTAACCAAGTGTGTGTAATAATATCCTCTAGGTTGGTATTCATCAACATTTTATAATAAAGCATTTTGTGGTTAAGTAACATTAGGAAATGTTGATTAGGTTAGTCTCCAGGATGTGGTTATGCATCATTATTCATCATTTTAGTATTACTAAAATGTTAGTTGATGTTAGTCACCCAGGTAAAGTTTATTAATGCTATAGTTTTGTGATTTCTGTGCATGTGAAACCAAAAAAAAATCATACCTCAAGGATAGTAATTTTTAGATATTATTTTTAACAACTTTTTTGTAGCTCTTTTAGTTTGAGCCCTTCCCTACTTTATTCCTTGGAGATAACCTCCCTCCCCCCCCCCTTTTTTTCTGGGCTATGGTCATGTTTCTAGCAGGAAATTTATTTTCCCCCTCTTTATATTTTATTCAGAGCCAGTTCTACATAATAGAACCATTGTGTAGTTAGCTTGCACATACACTCCCAGCCCAGAATCCTGCAAGGATATTCACTGTCTTCCTCAAACTAGATGAAACAAAAACTGCCCATTATCATATCTCTTTATCAGCATTACAAATTAAAATCCTACTGCTCTGTATTTGTCATTTTTTTATACATAAGGCTCTATTTTTTAGCCTAATGCTCTTTTTTAAAATTTAATAAATCTTTATTGTTCAGATTATTACAACTGTTTCTCTTCCCCCCCCCAATAGATACCCTCCACCCTACTCCCATCCCACCGTCTGTCCTTACCTCCCTCCATTGTCCTCATCCATAGATGTACGATTTTTGTCCAGTCTTTCCCCACACCACCCTCACCCCTTTTCCCCTGAGAATTGTCAGTGCACTCCCTTTCTATTATTATATTCACCAGTTTATTCTGTTCATCAGATTTTTTATTGACTTCATTTTTAGATTCAGTTGTTGATAGATAGGTATTTGTTGTTCAAAATTTTATCTTTACCCTTTCTTCTTCTTCCTCTTTTTAAGGAGTACCTTTCAAGCATTTCATATAATCCTGGTTTGGTGTTCATGAACTCCTTTAGCTTTTTCTTATCTGTGAAGCTCTTTATCTGCCCTTCAATTCTGAATGATAGCTTTGCTGGGTAGAGTAATCTTGGTTGTAGGTTCTTGCTATTCATCACTTTGAATATTTCTTGCCACTCCCTTCTAGCCTGCATAGTTTCTGTTGAGAAATCAGCTGACAATCATATGGGTGCTCTCTTATAGGTAATGAACTGTTTTTCCCTTGCTGCTTTTAATATTCTCTCCTTGTGTTTTGCTCTTGGCATTTTAATTATGATGTGTCTTGGTGTGGTGCTCTTTGGATTCCTCTTGTTAGGGGTTCTGTGCACTTCCTGGACTTGTAAGTCTATTTCTTTGACCAGGTGGGGGAAGTTTTCAGTCATTATTTCTTCAAGTAGGTTTTCAGTATCTTGCTCTCTCTCTTCTTCTGGCACCCTCATAATTCTGATGTTGGTATGCTTGAAGTTGTCCCAGAGGCTCCTTACACTAGCTTCCAATTTTTGGATTGTTTTTTCTTTTTTCTTTTCTAGTTGAGTGTTTTCTGCTTCTTTGTATTTCCAGTCTTTGACTTGATTCTTGCATTCCTCTAGTCTGCTATTAGGTCTCTGTATAATATCTTTTATTTCAGTGAGTGTATGTTTAATTTCTAGTTGGTCCTTTTGCATCTCCTCTTGGCTTTCGCTAAATTTATCTATCTTTTCTAGAAAATTCTTGAAAAATCTTAAAATGGTGGTTTTGAACTCTATATCCAGTCATTTGTTTTCCTCCATTTCTTTCATTTGTGATCTGTTTCTTTGTCTCCACATTTTCAGTGCTTCCCTGAGTTGGTAGAGTAGCTTTATGTGGTAGGTGTCCTATATGGCCCAGTAGCTCTGCTTCCCCAGTTACCTGAGGTGGACACTCTTGGTGCAACCCTTTGTGGACAGTGTGTACAGCCTTGTTGTAGTTAAGTTTTGATTGTTGTTGGTATCACTGGGGGAAATTGACCTCCAGGCCAGTTGGCTGTGAGGATCAGCTATGTCTATGCTGGGAGAACTTCTGTGCTGGAGTCAGCCTTATGATACAAGACTTGCAAAATTGCA
This sequence comes from Lasiurus cinereus, assembly GCA_011751065.1. Classification (NCBI taxonomy): domain Eukaryota; kingdom Metazoa; phylum Chordata; class Mammalia; order Chiroptera; family Vespertilionidae; genus Lasiurus; species Lasiurus cinereus. Next base: position 27,196,142 of record JAAGEH010000293.1, on the reverse strand, counting down.
AAAGCCTCTGTGCTCAGCTTGGAGGGGGCAGAGTCTCAGGGCTGGGTATACAGCCTTGGCTTCCTGTTAGCCCTGCCATATGTGGTTCCTGGGTCTCAGTGTCCCTCAAGACCTCTGCCTTTCACATCTCCCCTGAGTTTCTATGTGCTCCGGTGACCCATATGAGCCTGGGTCCCAGGGTCTCACCAAAAACTGGGGTTCAGTGCAGTCGGAAGTGGAGTTCAGTGCAGTCAGGAGGTTCTGTCTTCCTCCCACTAAAGAAAGCAAGTGACATAATCAGTAGTCAGTCCTCTCTGTGTGCACTGGTACACGCCTCTATACCTCTGCCTTTCGTGGCTCCTCTGAATATTTGTGCACTCCTTACTTTTTCTGACAATTCAGACTTCCCCCATATGAGTCGTGCCTGGAGCAGGGGTCCAGTGCAGTCGGAACTGGGGTTTAGTGCAGTCAGGAGTTTCTGTTTCCCTGCCACAAGAGGAAGCCAGCCAAGCAGTCCGCCACCCATTCTCTTCACGTGCGTGTCTCCACACCTCATCTTTTTGCAGTTCCTCTGAGTCTCCATGAGCCCCTCTCTTTCCTTCCAGTTGTAGAATTTCCACTCAGTCAGCTTTCCTGTGGTTCTGGATGATGTTCATTCTGTCTTTTAGTTGTAGTTTTGAAATTGTTGTGCAAGGCAGCAGTTTAGGTGTTCACCTATGCCATCATCTTGGTTTCTTTTAGCTCAATGCTCTTTGAGTTTAGCCAAATATATTTGACAACTTTCAAGCAAGTGCCTGCCATCAAAACCTTCTTTCACATATGACACTCAATCTAACCAGAATGCCCTCCCAATTTTTTTTTTTTTGAGAAACACTGTTATATTTTCATCACACTACAGACTCACCTCACCAGTGAGATCTTTCCAGACCTGGCCAACTGACCCCACTTACATTATCACTCCAGGGGCTATAATGCATCCATTTTCCCCCTGCCTTTTAGATTACTTAAATGCCTACTTAATTGTATTCCTTTTAAAAGTGTTCCTCATTTGGGCTTTGGAAAAGCATATAACAGATACAGTCCTTGGTTGTATGAATGGTAGAAGTAAAAAGGATGAGCATGTATAGCAATCATACTGCCCACCTTAGGAGGGAACATTTTAAAAAACTCATAGTAGCCAAAACCGGTTTGGCTCAGTGGATAGAGCATCAGCCTGGGGACTGAAAGGTCCCAGGTTCGATTCTGGTCAAGGGCATGTACATTGGTTGCAGGCACATCCCCAGTAGGGGGCATGCAGGAGGCGGCTGATCGATGTCTCTCTTTCATCGATGTTTCTGGCTTTCTATCCCTTTCCCTCCCTCTCTGTGAAAAATCAATAAAATATATTAAAATAAATAAATAAATAAATAAATAAATAAATAAATAAATAAATAACTCATAGTATTACTATGAAAAAGGTAGGTAGGTATAGGCAAATATAATTTTCTCTGGAAACTATATCCTGTAAGGAAACTGCATTGTAAGGAAATCCTATTTTCCCCAAAAGGAAAATGTGAAATTTGGAGGTTGTATAACCTTACTAAAGACTCTCACATTTCTTGGAGCTGTTCTAAGAACAGTATAGTAGGTGTTCAATAAAAAACCTGACAAAATGCTTTCACATTTTTTTTTCTCTCACTGGCATTTTGGAAGTTAAATACCTTACTAAAGACTCCCACTTGCTTATGGTTGTTCTAAAAACAGTATAGTAGTTGTCCTGGCTGGCCTGGTTCAATGGTTTGAAGATTGTTTGGTTTGGTTAGATTCCCAGGCAAGGGCACATACATGGGTGTCAGGTTGATCCCATGCCCCAGTCAAGGCATATGCAGGAGGCCACCAATCGATGTGTTGCCCTAACATTGATGTTTCTCTCTCTCACTCTCTCTCTCTCTCTCTCTCTCTCTCTCTCTCTCTCTCTCTCTCTCTGTCTCCTCCCTTTCTCTCCCCCCTCTCTTTCTCCCCACCCCTCCACCCCTTTCCTTCTCTCACCCTACTTCCTCACCTCCCTTCCACCCTCTCTGAAAATCAATGGAAAAAATATCCTCAGGTGAGGATTAACCAAAAATCCCACAAGAAACAAAACCAACCCACAAACAAAAACAGTATAGTGTTTGATTTTAAAAAAAGAACCTTACAAAATGCCTTTACTTTTTTTTTCTTACTGGCATTGTTCTTAAAAATAAAACCCAGTGAATTTCAATTTTACTTACTCCACTATCCTCAATTTATCCTATCTAATAAAATAGTAATATGCAAATTAACCATCACTCCACTACATCCACAAACCATGCCCACCAATCAGGAGTGAGTATGCAGGTTAACCCAACCAAGAGGGCTGCAGCCATGGAGTGAGCACGAGGCTTGGGTTTCCCTGGAATTGGAGGAAGCCAAGCTTTCTGCACACCCTGGCCAGCCCAGGCCTCCACTCAAAGCTACAAAGTTTCAATTATAGAAGATACATAAACCCCAACAAAAAATGGCTGCAGCCACAGAGCAAGCAGGAGGCTTGGCTCTGTTCAAGGCTACAAAGTTTCAGTTATATAAGATAAATAAATCCCAGACACCAGGGCCTCTGCTTGGGTCACTGGGGAGCATGGCCGGCCTGCAAACCATCATAAGTTCCTTGCCTAAGCCATCCCATGCCCCAAGGAACCTCTACCCTGATCTGGGACATCCTTCAGGGCAAACCGGCTGGCTCCCACCCATGCACCGAGCCTCTATCTTATCTATTAAAAGAGTAATATGCAAACTGACCATCACTCCAACACACAAGATGACTGCCCCCATGTAGTCAAAGATCCTGCCCCCATGTGGACACAAGATGGCCACCACAAGATGGCCAACAGGGGAGGGAAGATGGGAGGGACCAGGCCTGCAAGGGAGGACAGTTGTGGGTGATCAGGCCAGCAGGGGAGGGCAGTTGGGGGGGAAACAGGCCAGCAGAGGAAGGAAGTTGGGGGTGATCAAGCCTGCAGAGGAGGGCAGTTAGGGGTGACCAGGCCTGCAGGAGAGGGAAGTTAGGGGAAAGCGGCTGTCAGGGGAGCAGTTAGGCATCAATCAGGCTGGTAGGGGAGTGGTTAGGGAGTCATCAGGCTGGCAGGCAGAAGCTGTTAGGGGCAATCAGGAAAGCAGGCAAGTGAGCAATTGGAATCCAGCAGTCCTGGGATGTCTGACTGCCTGTTTAGGCCTGATCCAGGGTCCAAGATTGAAGAGGGTGTAGGCTTGGCTGAGGGACACACACCCCCATGCAGAAATTTCATGCACCGAGCCTCTAGTTAAGTTATAAATGTGGATCCTTGATACCAAATAGATGAGTTCTTCCACCCTTCAAAGATATTGGACTTCCAAATACTTTGTTGACAGATATTAACCCAAAGCTTTGTCTATTTTCTTTGTAATATTTATGGTTGATTGTCTTTCTTCTTTTATTGCATTTCTAGGATCTCTAGAAAAATTTTGAATAATAGTTATTATTTGTCTTAATTCTTTCTCAACTTTTACTCTCAAGAATGTCATTGGCTTCGTGTTTCAGATACATTCTATTTATCAGATTAAGGAGGTTTTCTTCTATTCTTAACTTACTAATAGTTGCAAAAGTATCAGGAATGGCTATAAAATTTTCAAGTGTGTGTGTATGTGTGTGTGTGCATGTATGTGTGTATGTGTATCTATATCCATCTATCAAATGATGGTATAGTGATATAGCATAGTGAATTCTGTGAATTACTTTTCTAATAACCTGTCTTTGTATAAACTTTATTTAGTTATAACACTTTATTCTTTTACTCTATGTTAGATTTGATTTGCTAATATTTTGTAAGAATTTAATTAAAATTCACATTCACAAGTAAAGTTGGTCTGTGGTAAGAATTATAAAACTCAAATACATGGAGGAGCCAAATTTGTTTTAAAAATTAGTAGAGTTAAATGAGACTCACAGAGAAGTGAAGATTGGGATACTAGGATAATGTATGTTGTGTCTCATAACATTTATATTCAGCCTTAAAAAATGCTATCTGAATGTAATCATTGACAAGACAGATGTAGCCCAGTGAGTAGCATTTGGTATGTGTGTATGTGTTTACCCTAGTCTCACAGAATGAGTAAGTAAGCTTTTTTTTTAATGTCTAGGAACAATGTAAGTCAAAGAGATATCATTGGTTTTTATTGAGACAAATTCACCCATAGAATAGTCTAGGCCCAGTGCCTTTTTGTGGACATACATTCTCCCATATATTTAATTTATCCTATCATTTAATTTTTCTAATCTGGGTTTACAACTTGTTCTATAAATATGGACATTTCTTTTCTAGGAACATAGCATTTCTTCTAGAATTATAAGCAAATAAGTCTACATGCTTCCTTTTAGAGTATATTAGCCAGGAGGAGCTGTGCAGGCTGAGAAACCCCAGGACTGTAAATGCAAGATTTGTTTGAATGTGGAAGTTGCTCCCTTTCTCCTTTGTGTGTGTGTGTGTATGTGTGTGGTAAATGTCTGGAATTACCTGGGACTTGGCTGTGATTCCATTTCTTGCCCAGTGCTAGGAGCCCTGCCCAATTAGATCCTCTGAAAGCAAAATCCCTGGCCAGATTTGCATGGAAGAAGATGGGGCACTGCTAGCTCAGTTGTTCTGTAGGTATTTCTTTAATTTATTGTTTTAATAATCTTGTCATCCACTTTGCCCCACAATTGTAAGTAATTTCAGGGCTTCCAGTTTCTCCCTGACAGAGTTGTTAGAGACAAACATCTCTCACAGTGGCCCTTACCGTATATATTGTGTGTTTGCAGTTTTCTCTGTTTTTAATTTTTCTCAGTCTGATCACATCAGCTTTTTATTTCTTCAAAAATTTTGGTCTATTGATTATACTTTCTCTTGTTTCTAGTACTGTGAGGGATTTGTTCTTTAAATATATATGTTTTAATTCTTTCAAATGGGGTTTGGGAAGGAATCAAAACTAAACATATGTGTTTAGTCTGTCACCTTGAACTGAAAGTTTGATGAGCTTGGTATAGCAATTGTATTACTTTACTGGACTCTTGCTCAGTCTCTTTCCTAACAAATGTACAATATTTTTCCTTTCTAACTGTTGAGGAGTTTATGTTAGAGTTTTTTTTTTATTGCTTAATATTATGGTGTGAATACAGTCTTGGCTAGAAATATTTCTTTTAATTACTTCTAAACTTTAGACTCTTTATTATGTTTGAACCATGAACTTATTTGAGGTCTGACAGTTTAAAAAAAATACAAATTCTATGGTGTTTTTGGTAGTCCATTCAGTTAGACCAGTCTGGAACTCAATCACTAAATCAACTGAGAAAGGATTGATATGTAACCCCTTGGAAAAGGACAGTGCTGGTGGATCTACTGTTTTTTGCTTATGCAAATGGGACATATATCAGAAAAGAATGTTGAACCAAATTTATTGTTTTATTTTTTATTAAGTTTATTGGGGTGACATTGATTAATGGGATCATATAGGTTTCAAGTATACATTGCTATGATACAAAATCTGATAATGCATTATATGCCCACCACCCAAAGTCAAATCATCTTCTGTCACCATATGTTAGGACTCACCTTTCCTTGATTAGTTCTGTACATTAACTAGTGTCAGCTGAAGAGACTCATTCGTTTAATCAGAATGTCCAACCCAGCAGTTTGTGTGAGTCAGTCTTCAATCTGAGAATTCTGACAGGTAGGGAATTGCAAAAGAAAAAGTTTTGAAGTCAGGCCATAACAACTCAGGATTTATTTGTGCCCAGCTAATTAACTAGGGCAAATAACCTTTGGGCATCTTTATTACAGAAGAAAATTAAGCATTCTAATGGGTCAGGATTAAGATTTGGAAAAAGAGAAGGATTCATTAACAAATAGTCCCTTTCTCCTATCCAACCTTCTGGTTATGAAAACAAAATACTCCAAAGAACAAATGCTGTTGAAAGTTTGTGGTGGTTGAAGGGGAATGCATCCCACAGAGCTGGAAGAGAAGAATGAGTGCCAAATGGAAAGTCCAAGATAGTCCAGTTTTAAATGTTAAAAGTTTAAAAACTGACTTTATTGGTCTAAATATACTTCCTAATTTTCAAAACTGTTTGGAATGATAAATAGCTGGCATATGTGCACATTCAAAAGTAGACTATGATAGATTAGGAATGTGAATTATTGAAAACACCTTAATGTGATTTTTGAGCATCACAAGTGCTCAATATTGTCCTTTGTGATATTCTCGATATATTGGGTAAGATTAGAAAAAAATAGGAAGGATTTCTTTATTGGCTACTTGGAAAGGATGTGATAATCCTTCTTGACCTCACTCCCCCCATCTCCAACCCCTTCTCAAACGAGTCATGCTCCTAAATCTCTGTTCCCATTTATAAGACATCTTAAAAAGACATTGTCTATATTCATTGTCTCTTATTTTTCTTTTCTGATTCTCTCTTAAACCCACTGAATGTGAACTAGCCCAGACTAACTGGTCATGTATGACAATTAGTTTGGCTGGTGATGGTAGTAGCCACCAAGAGAGGCAAGTAAGGGTTTTTCCTTTCTTCTATCACCTCATTACCTAGTGATAATATAAGCAAGTTTCAAAAAAAAAATCTGACACATGTACAATGTTTATTAGCAAGCAGGCACAAAAAGGGAATGAAAACTCAAATCTTTGTCCCTTTAGGTATTCTGACCACAGCTTGTTTGAAAATGTCATTAAAGTAAACATGATGATATTTTAAAGGCACCATTCAGACAATTAAAATTCCCTGTATTCAAAGCTGGCCACTGGACCAATGAGCAATTTTAGCTAGGGTGCCACCCTGAAGTATACAGGTACAGGGCATACCAGACTTTCATATCGTCTTAATGCAAGTGGAAGTAAAATATTTTAGGCACTCCATATTAGGATGACTGTCATTAATTTCACCTATGGAATCCCATACAAACCATCATAATGATTATACATAAGATCTCTGGTGATAATTAGAGATAAAAATAACTGCTATGATTTTTGTAGCTTCCATTGTTGTGTGGGCTTTATCGTGTTAGATGTCCCAGAATCACCTGGAAGATTTGTTTAAACTATGACAATGGATGCATTGTTTGTTGAGAAAAGGATGGGAAATACAAACATGGATTGTCAGAGATAGATGTAATGCAGTGAAGAATAATTCATATAAGAGAGCCAGTGACTTCAAGAAAATTATCAATTTAATTCATCATGGTCTTTGTACAATCAACTTTTCAATTTCTGTCACTAATGGTATCATTTTATTATTTGTCCAGGTTTAGTTCAGCACTACCTTTGGCTCTTCATTTTTTCTGACTCCTCAGGCTCTTTCAGAGGCTGAGTTCTGATACTTCTTTTTGAAATATTTCTCATTCATCTCATCCCAAGATTGCTTGCTCAAATCTTTATTTCTGCAAATATGACTTGTGAAAGTCTACTAACTAGCCCTCTATTTATTTGAATCCAACTCGCTCATTATTGTCAGATTCATTTTCTTAAAATGTCATTTTGATTTGTCTATTTCTTGCTTCAAAAGTTTCAGTTGTTTTGTTGTTACCAATAGCCAATTGTTGCAATCTTTTCACCATGCTAGGCAAACTGTGACTTTTCTCATCTTTTTGCTCTTGCTCATACCTTTCCCCATCAGTGAACTCTTATTCATCCTTCAAGACTCAGGTCCAGTCTTACTTCCCTTGGGTCTCCTTTGGGTTTATACTTTGAAAAACAGAAGTCAAGGTATCTGATTAAAAAGTTCCTCTATCATTTCCTAAGATGAAGTCAACCTGAATAAATCTTGCGGCATATGCTGATGTAAAAAATAAACAAAAATTTCATTCCAACTATTTTTTAGTGATTTGGATTTTGAAACAGTGAAAGAAAGAACTGAATTATATTCTTATACTCTATAAATATTCAATAATACACCTCACCGGCTGAAACGTAATTTATTTTTCTCAGAGGAAAACTTTTTATTTTTTAAGAATAAAATGTTTTGAGAATAAAACACTTTCTGGCTAGAATTTTAAAATAACAATGAGGTTATAGAGAATAAAAAAGGATCTCTGTGATTGCAGCTGCTAGCATTTGGCTAGAATAAGGAAAAAGTTATCAAGAAGCACTGGCTGCCAAGAACTAATGATTCTGTCATTAATTGACATGTCTGGGCTAAAGTGTCTTCATGACAGTGGTTAAAGTAACAAAGAGGTAATAATTATTTACTCCAAAAAGGTACATGCTCAGTCTTGGTAGTCTTATAATGACTATAATGCTCAATGGATTCTTTAGGTTTACATTTAAATAGAATATGAAACACTATTCATTGAATTTAGAAGAAAGTATTTGACTGGGCCAAAAGCAAGTAAAATGTTCAGGTATTAAATTTTCGAAATTTAAGCCAGCCAGATCTAATGCTCATCCCTTTGTTATGCCCATAAATAAAACATCCAACTTTGCTTGACATTATTTTTTTTTCTAAAATAATCATAATAGATTTTTTCCCCCCAGGGAAGAGATCCATTGCAAATTTGCAATGTGACCTTGAGTTAGTACCACTTCTGGCCTCAGTTTATCTATAAAATTGAAGTTGAGCTCAATAATCTCTAAGGGGCATTTCTGCTCTAAAACATCCAATCTATAATAATAAAAGCATAATATGCTAATTAGACTGAACGACCTTCTGGATGAAGTTAGGGCTGCGAAGGAAGCCCAGGTCCTGGCTGCTGGAGAGAAGCCTTGTCCTGCTGGTGCCAGCAGCTGGGGGAAAGAAGGCCTACACTTGCAAGAATTTCATGTATCTGGCCTCTAGTCTATAATAATAAAAGCATAATATGCCACTTAGATCAGATAGCTGAACAACCTTCCAGAGGTCCTTCCGGACAATCTTCCAGATGAAACTGGGGCTGTGAGGGCCAAGGCAGCCACTGTTGCTACTGTGAAGGATGAGCCCCTTGCATGAATTTCGTGCATTGGGCCTCTAGTAGTATATAAGGGCATGGGCTTTCTCCACTATTTTATTTGGCTATCTATATTTCTTGCAGTTTCCCTAAGTCTGATTTCTTCCTTCCCTTCCCTTCCCTTCCCTTCCCTTCCCTTCCCTTCCCTTCCCTTCCCTTCCCTTCCCTTCCCTTCC
>JAAGEH010000293.1:27146364-27186891 GCA_011751065.1 Lasiurus cinereus | reverse complement strand
GTAACCCCTTGGATCTCTGTAATTTCTATAGTCTCTGTAGTTGTTTTTCCTATTTGTTCTTGAGTCTGCTTTTAAAATACGATTTTTAGCATTTTTTGATAATTTCTTTATTCACCTTTTTCCTTGAAAATCCACTTGAATCTCTTTCTTATCCTATCTAATAAAAGAATAATATGCAAATTGACTCACTCCAACACACAAGATGACTGTACTCATGTGGGACAAGATGGCTACCACAAGATGGCCAGCAGGGAGGGCAATTGGGAGGGACCAGGTTTGCAAGAGAGGGAAGTTAGGCATGACCAGACCAGCAGAGGAGGGAAGTTGGGGGTGACTGGGTCTGCAGGGAAAGGCAGTTGGGGGAAACCCAGGCCTGCAGGGGAGAAAGTTTGCGGGGGGGAGCAGGCCTGCAGGGGAGGACCATTAGGGGTGACAAGGCCTGCAGGGGAGGGCAGTTAGGGGTGACTAGGCCTGCAGAAGAGGGTAGTTAGGGGCAAACAGGCTGGCAGGGGATCAGTTAGGCATCAATCAGGCCAGAAGGGGAGTGTTTAGGGGGTGATCAGGCTGGTAGGCAGAAGCACTCAGGGGCAATCAGGAAGGCAGGCAGGCAAGCATTTTGGAGCCAGCAGTTCTAGATTGTGAGAGGGATTTCTGACTGCCCTTTTAGGCCCGATCATACTGGACATTCCTTGAGGGGTCCCATATTTGAGAGGGTGCCGGCTGGGCTGAGGGACACTCTCCTCCCCTGTGCATGAATTTCATGCACTGGCCATCTAGTGTTCTTCATAAGTGTCTATTAGCTCCCTTTCACTTGGTCCTGCATTCCTTATTTTTGTCTCTTGGTAAAATCCTTTATCTTCACTTCTTAATCTTTTGTAACCTTTTTCATATGCCAAGATTGCACTTTTACAGAGTTACTTATCTGCATCATTTTAAGGGAAAAGAATAAACCTATTCTGCTACTTCTGACATTCAAATGAAAACAAACTTACTGCACTACAAAACACTTTGAACTATATAGTAAAACTAGAGGCCCAGTGCATGAATTCATGCATGGGTAGGGTCCCTTGGGGTGACCTGTGGGGATTGGGCTGAAAATGGCAGTCCAATGCTGCCTGCCACTCCTGCCTGCTACTTCTGCTCATCCCAGCCCCTCTGCACCTGCCACAGAGGCATTCGCAAGCTGTGAGCTCTGCATCTGGTGTCCATTCTGAGGGGGTAAAGGAGATGGGAAGCGATCGGCCCTCCAGTAGGGTGGTGGTACACCCTTGCAGGCCTGGGATCTGGATACATCCTGCTGACATTCGCACCAGTTGTTGGGAGCCACTGGCAGCCACTTTTATATCATTTCTTCCTTGCGGAACATCTAGGGAGGGAAAGCGGCCATGGTGCCCAAGGCTAACTTCCAGGAGACCAGCAGTGCTGTCGGCATCATGCTGGTGGCGCCAGTCCATTGATGCCTGGCCTGTTCTTTGGAGATTGGACCTGCAAGATTAATGAGGAAGTGAGTCGCTGCTGCCAGGCTGGTGGGCTGCCAGGACCTGAGCAGCACTCCTGCTGAGAGAGTGCATTGACTACCAGAGGGAAGCTCCTGCATTGAGCATCTGTCCCCTGGTGGTTAGTGTGGGTCATAGAACTGGTTATTTGGTCATTTGGTTGTTCGGTTGTTTAAGCTTTTATATATATGCTAGAGGCCTGGTGCATGAAATTCATGCATGGGAGAGTGTCCCTCAGCCTAGCCTGTACCTTCTCCAATCTGAGACATCCCTCTCACAGTCCAGAACTGCTGGCTCCCAAATGCTTGCCTGCCTGCCTTCCTGATTGCCCCTAACTGCTTCTGCCTGCCAGCCTGATTACCCCCTAATCACTCCCCTGCTGGCCTGAAAGATGCCTAACTGCTCCCCTGCCAGCCTGTTTGCCCCTAACTGCCCTCCCCTGCAGGCCTGGTTCCCCCCCCCCCCAACTCTCTCCCCTGCAGGCCTGGGTTTCCCTCAACTGCCTTTCCCTGCAGGCCCAGTCACCCTCAACTTCCCTCCTCTGCTGGTCTGGTCATGCCTAACTGCCTTCCCCTGCAGGCCTAGTCCCTCCCAACTGCCCTCTGCTGCTGACCTGATTGCCCACAACTGCCCTCCTTTGCAGGCCTGGTCCCTCCCAACTGCCCTTCCCTACTGACCATCTTGTGGTGGCCATCTTGTGTCCACATGGGGGCAGGATCTTTGACCACATGGGGGCAGACATCTTGTGTGTTGGAGTGATGGTTAATCTGCATATTATTCTCTTATTAGATAGGATAGAGGCCTGGTGCATGGGTGAGGGCCAGCTGGTTTGCCCTAAAGGGTGTTCTGGATCAGAGTTGGGGTTCCCTTGGGGTGTGGGGCAGCCTGGGTGAGGGGCCTGTGGTGGTTTGCAGGCCGGCCACACTCCCCAGCAACCCAAGTGGAGGCCCTAGTATCTGGGATTTATTTATCTTCTACAATTGAAACTTTGTAGCCTGGAGTGGAGCCAAGCCTCCTACTTGCTCCGTGGCCACAGCCATTTTTATGGAATTTATTTATCTTCTATAGTTGAAACTTTGCAGTGTTGAGTGGAGGCCTGGGCTGGCCAGGGTGTGCAGAAAGCTTTGCTTCCTCCATCGCTGGGGAAACCTCCTGCTCACTCCGTGGCTGCAGCCATCTTGGTTGGGGTTACTTTGCATACCAATTTCTGATTGGCTGGTGGGTGTGGCTTTTGGTGTAGCAAAGTTATTGTCAATTTGCATATCACTCTTTTATTAGTTAGGACTAGTAGCTCTGCACATGAATCTGTGCACCAATAGCTCTCCAGTAGCTCTGCACCCACTGCCCCACACTCATGTAGCTCCCCATGTTCCCCTCCTCTCCACCCCTCCTTAGCTTGCTTCCCTGCCCCCTCTTGTAGCTCTCTACCACCCACTTGTGGCCAGTAACTTGCTGCCGCCCTCCTATAGCTTTCTGTCCACTGCCCCGCCCTCCTGTAGCTCCCTCCGCCCCCCTGGTCCCCCTCATAGCTTGCTGCCCTACTCCCTCCTACTGATCCATGATCCGGTCATTACACAGTTGGTTGTTATGCTTCACAGTGTAATGACCATTTGCATATTACTTCTTTATTATATAGGATAGATAGCCTATATAATAAAAGCCTAATATGCAACTTGTCCCCTTGACCAGAAGTTTAATTTGGAGTTTTCCTGCTTGCTATGATGTGTGCTGACCACCAGGGGGCGGCGCAGAACATGGAGGGAATCAGCAATGTGGAGCAGGCTGTGGGCAGCAGCAGGGGCACTGCTGGACCTGATGGGCCTCGACAAGAGCGGGACCATGGTGGTTTGATAGAGCAGGTGAGTGGGTAGCACCAGGCCAAGGTGGGTGTGAGTGGGGCTTGATTGCCCCACTGATTGCCCCACAGACAGCGACCAGCGATGGCAGCAGCAGGACGTTGGGCAGTACTGGCTCCCAGGCACTGAGGCAGCTGGCAGGGGGCCCATTGACTCAGGTGAAGGGAAGGGGTGTGGGAGCCAGAGGGCCCAGGTGTTTCCCAGTGCCTAGAGGTCAGCTGGCACCTACCCTTACATGCCAGTTGCTTGTGCTTCAATTGCTGGCCAGGCCTACTGACTGCATCCATGCACAAATTTTGTGCAGCAGGACTCTAGTCCTCATATAAATGTCTAAGCTATTTTAAATTCCTATGGGCATTATAACTCTTTGGAGAATGCTCACTTAATTATGAAGATAGAGATAGCTCATTAAATTCCTTATTAGATTAGAAGATGAAAACCAATTCCACTGGATGCCACGATGGACTGGTTTCTGGCTTTTTTTTTTAATGGGCCCTTAAGAGAGGTGGCTAGTTATAGCCTTTATTTGTTTATTTGTTTTTTAAATATTTATTGTTGATATTATAGATATCTCTCTTTTTTCCGCCCATTGCCTCCCTCTATCCAGTTTCTGGCCTGCCCCAGGCCTTGAACATCCTATTGTCTGGGTCCATAGGTAATGCATATATGCATATAAGATCTTTGTTTAATCTCTTCCCAACTCCACCATCTTCTCGGCTTCTTAGCAGTCTGCTCCATTTCCATGCCTCTGATTCCATTTTATTCACCAGTTTATTCTGTTCATTATATTTATTATTCATTTATTTTGATTTGTAGATTCAATTGTTGATAGCTATGTATTTGTTGCCATTTTGTTGTTCATATTTTTATCTTTTTCTCTTTCTTCTTCTTCCTCTTCTTAAAGAATACCCTTCAACATTTCATATAATACTGGTTTGTTGGTGATGAACTCCTCTAGCTTTTCTTGTCTGTGAAGCTCTTTTTATCTGACCTTCAATTCTAAATGATAGCTTTGCTGGGTAGAGTAATCTTGGTTGTAGGTTCTTGGTATTCATCACTGAGTATTTCTTGCCACTCCCTTCTGGCCTGCATAATTTCTGTTGAGAAATCAGTTCACAGTTGTATGGGCATTCCCTTGTAGGTAACTAACTGCTTTTCTCTTGCTGTTTTTAAGATTCTCTCTTTGCCTTTTGCCCTTGGCATTTTAATTATGATGTGTCTTGGTATGGTCCTCTTTGATTTCCTCTTGTTAGGGACTCTTTGTACTTCCTGGACTTGTACATCTATTTCTTTCACTAGGTAGGGGAAGTTTTCTCTCATTATTTCTTTACATAGGTTTTCAATATCTTGCTCTCTCTTCTTCTGGCACCCCCATAATGCAAAAGTTGGTATGTTTGAAGTTGTCCCAGAGTCTCCTTACACTATATTCATTTTTAAAATTCTTTTTGCTCACCGAAAGCAATTTGGCTCAGTGGATGGAGCATTGGCTTGCAGACTGAGGGGTCCCAGGTTTGATTCTGGTCAGGGGCATGTACCTTGCTTGCAGGCACATCTCCACTGTGGGGCGTGCAGGAGGCAGTTGATCGATGTCTCTCTCTCATCGATGTTTCTTTCTGTCTCTCTCCCTTACTCTTTGTAAAAAATCAATAAAATATATTTAAAAAGAATTTCTTTTTGCTCTTCTGGTTGGGTATTTTTTGTTTCCTCATATTTCAAATTGTTGATTTGATTCTCAGAATCCTCTAATGTAACTGTTGAATTCCTGTATATTATTCTTTATTTCAGTCAATGTATGCTTAGTTTCTGACTTGTCCATTTCCATGTGCTTGGCATTCTCACTAAGATCCTTGAAAGTCTTACTAAGTCCCTTGGATGTTTCTAGAAGATTATTGAGTAACCTTATAACTGGTTTTGAACTCTATATCCAGTAGTTTGCTTTCTTCCATTTCTTTCATTTGTGGTATGTTTCTTTGTCTCTGCATTTTGGCTATTTGTTTCTATGTATTGTGTAGAGTTGATATGGCTCTTTGAGTTGATAGAATGGCCTTGTGTGGTAGGTGCCCTATAGGGCCCAGTGGCTCAGCATCATGAATCATCAAAGCTGGGAGCCATAGGTGCACCCTTATGTGGGCTGTGTGCACAGTTTTGTTGTAGTTGAGACTTGATTGCTGTTAGTGTCACTGGGAGGAACTGACCTCCAGGACAATTGGCTGTGAGGACCAGCTGTAACTACAGTGGGAGAACTTCTCTGCAGGAGACACCCCTACAGAGCAGGACTGCTTCAATGGGACTTTGGTGTTCACTGAGACTGTCCCTTGAGTGAGTCGCTTATGGATGTATAGCATTTTAATCTGGTATGGTCTGATACTGACCACTGGGTGCACTGGCTCTTGGGTCTCCAGGGAGGTATAAAGTCATCCACTGCCTGGGTTCACCCAGCAGGAGCTACAGAGGGATCTACAGATTCCCCCTCTTTGTATTGAGTTTGGAAGTGCCCAGATGAGGCCCAGCCTGAAGCAAGGCAAGCTGGTCCTGGTGCTAGATCTTGTGTCTTTTATTGATAGTTTTGGGCCTCCCTGATCAAGCTGCAATTTGTTTGAGCTTTTCCAGGACAGGTCATTCATATGCAAAAGCTGCTGCAGGAAGTTTGGGTGGGTTTTCAAATTGGATGAGGCGGGGTCTTAGAGAATCACCAGGGCGGAACAAACAGAAATAGCCGCCATCAGCTCTGTGATCAGGGAGGTTCCAGCAGAGGAACAATGATCCCTTCTACTACCTGTGTCTGGGAGAAAGCTGCCCCAAGTTCCTGCTCTGAAGCCTGACAAATAGGTCTCCCAGAGCCTCACTCTTGTGCTGGAGCTTACAGGAAGCAGGACCTTGTAAGTTCAGTTTATGGTGCTGGCTTTAAAGAGAAGCAGGTGAATCTCCAGCAGCCTCTTTTGTCACTGGGCTCCAATTCACACTGGTTTTTACAGCCTGTAGTTCTTACTGTCCTTAGGAACTTCTTTTCCTAGCTCTGGGACCCTGTGCTGGGAGTCTGGTTGGGGCTGGGACCCCTTGCTTCTTCAAGTGGCTTCCGCAGAGACCATCTCCCTCCCAATTAAAAAAGCAGCACACCCGGGTATGAACCAGCCTGTTCCATGCCTCTGCACCTCCTACCAGTCTCAGTGTGCTTTCTTCTTTACTTCTGTAGTTGTAGCACTTCCATTTAGCCAGCTTTCCGGCAGTTTTGGATGATGGTTGTTTTGTATTTTAGCTGTAATTTTGATGTGGTTATGGTAGGCGGAGAGTACAGTTGTTTACCTATGCTGCCATCTTCCTGGAGTTCTAGTTATAGCCTTTTGCATCTGGCTTTGATTAAAATTGTAAAACTTCCTTATGAATAACTGAAAGTAAGACTTGAACATATTGTCCATGGTCTTACACATTTTCCTATAATAATACAATTTCGGCATTACTAGCATACAAATTAATCTTTCATAATTACGAGCAAGTAATTTATGCCAGATAAAAAATAGTACTTTTAAAGAAATACAATTCCAAGATCCTTCGTAAGACCTCAACTGTTAACAATTATTGTTTAATCTAGTACTGATGAATGTTTTTTTGGAAAATGTATTACCAGAAACAAAGCTTTTCACCCTTGATGCATTTGTATGCTTTCTTTCATTGACATTATATAACTCACTATGTTTTCCTTTTGGTCTGACTGCCAAGAAGCTTGGGGCCAAGCATAGACCTCAATCACAGTAACTGTATTATCCTTTGTGCTTAGGATATTTGTTTCCCCTTTTCTGGTTTTAATTTCTATTTCAACAGCATTTATGCTCTACTTCAACCAAAAGCTATATCAAATTTCCCACACCCCGCTCTCATAAATAGGCAAGAAGTAATAATAAATAAATAATAATGGATTTACTTCTTTGGATAAAATACAATTCTTTTTTCAGAGTCAAAATTTGTTTCTAGATTCTACATGTCTGACTGTAATTTAAAACTTGATTAACTTTGCATTAACACACACACACACACACACACACACACACACACATACTTATTATATACAGCAATGCTATAACTAAGTCTTTAATTTCTTCCTCTTTATCAGAAAAAGATGGTTTGACATTTTCTGTTTGGCTCTTTTGATTAGCTATGGCCTACAGCTTTCCGCAGCCCCTCTTCTCAATTGAAGGGCTCAGCCTTTCCTGCTTAACTTCCTAGTGACTGACATCTGGGGATAGTGGGGGTGAGAGTGAGTGAGGACAAGCTCACTTTTAATATTTTCTTATATCTGTTTTTTTTTGGGACCAGCCAGGAGAAAATTCTCATAGCAGCCTACTTATTTATTTTTCTCAACAATATGGTTCTTTAGCTAAATTATTATTCTATTTAGCCTGGTCATCCCAAAGTTCACATCTGCTTAAGATCTCTAGGTTTTTGCCAGTTCTTAAAGAAAAGTATATGCATATGCATAATTATTTTGCATATTGTATATAATATGTAAAGTATATACAGTGTATGTATTGCACACAAAAACACATATAGAGGGTGTCTCCTCAAAAATGTATAGACACTTTAATAGTTGATGGCTCAATTTTAAAAATGAAATATGTTTTAATAAACATTGCCTTTATAATTATTCAAAGTGTGTGTATACATTTTTATGTAACTCCCTATATGTTTTCCTGCTGACATGCCTTGCATATTTAAATAAAATATATATTTTTTAAAATCTATGGAAATTATATACAAAGAAATACACCTAATCAAAGAAACATAAATGATAAAATTATTTTATGTCCATCAGAGCAATGATGATTTTTCAAAAGTGGTATTATACCCAATGTTTTTATAGATACACACACACACACACACACACACACGGAAGTTATTGTAGCACTTGACTCATGTGGTTATGGAGGCTGAGAAGTCTCCTGAGCTGGTGTCTGCAAGCTGAAGAACCAGGAAAGCTGGTGTGTAACTCATTCCGCGTCTCATGGCCTGAGAATCAGGAGACTGACAGTGTGGCCCTGCAGAAGACAGATATCCCAACTTAAGCAGAGAGTGAAAATTTGCTCCCTTCCCACCTTTTTGTTCTGTTCAGGCCTCCGATGAATTAGATGCCCACCTTGTAGTGGTGGAGTGGTCTTCTTTACTAAGTATAAATCAAAATGAAAATGTCTTCTAGAAAAATCTCCACAGACCCATCCAGAAATAATCTGGACATTCCTTAGGCCAGTCAAATTAACACCAAAATTAGCCATCATAACAAGTAAAAGCAGATCTCTTCATAAATCAAGTTAATGATAAAAAATATAATAAAAATCTTACTACTTGTAACTGAGATCCCTGACTCAGCAGTACCAGTGTCATCTATGAGCTTTGTACACATGTAGACTCTTAGGCTTCATCCTAGACTTACTGAATCAGAATCATTTCAACAAGATCTTCAGTTTATGTGCTCAGTAAAGTTTGAGAATTACTGATATAAATTATACAGTCTTAGTACACATACGGAGGTGGGGGAAAGCAGTGAGGAGTTTATCCAAAATGCTTGTGTGACTTCTGAGTACCTTTCCTACATGCTTCTATCCTCAGTTCTAGGGCTCAGAACCTTTAACCCTGGTTCTTGCATGACCTTTTAGGGAAAGTATTAGAATCTCTCTATGCATGTTTTTGATTTTTCAAGATGCTACACCTGCTCACAAACTTCTGTTTGTTTTTTTCTTGCTCTTTTGGAGTGGGAGCTTTCTTAAAGTGAAAAAGAATTGTTCTTGACTAAGTATCTAGTTGTGCTGTGTGATACCTTATGCCATATAGTTCACTGATGTACAAATTGACATCTGCGTTAGTTTTCTGTTTATTATAAGATAAATTATGTCATTAATAGCATGAAACACAATGAATGTTAAATACTCTATGTTTATGACTGCCACATACCGAGCCCTGTGCTATCATTATTTGGGGAAGTTAAAATTGTAGCAAATAATAAAGATGGGAGGTGGTAAATTCAACATTTACTTGATATTAAATCAAATATTTAGCCCCTGTAGTAATTAGTAACCACAACCAGTATGGCAGATAACAACTGTGATGTGTCCCTCTAGATCTTTCAGCCCACAATCCATGGTCACATACTCATTAGGTTCTAAAAACAATTCTGAACCACTAAGCTTTTCCGACACTATGATAGATGTCATGTCAAGCAACCTAGAGCAAAGCTGTCCTGTCCCATGTCTGGTGCTTGGTGCTGACTATAGACTGACCTTGAGTCCTTAGCAGGGTAGAGTTTCTTAAATTGTGGCAAAGATTTCAGATGAAGAAAGAGGAAAATCCTCTACTTGTGACATTTGTTATATCTCATAGGGCAAAATAAGTGATATGGCTAAGCTCAGAGTCTCTGTGGGAGAGGACTATACAAGGCCTTAGATACAGGGAGGCATGAGTCATTGGAGGAGGTCATTACTGCAATAAATACTATGCCAGTTGTATTACAATGGTTAAAATGGGGTTTTAGTTCTTAAAATATAGATTATAATAATTACATGTACCTCATAGAATTATCAGCAAGATGAAATGATCCAATGCATATGTACAATTTTTCACAGGGGCTGGAACATTATAAGTGTTGAATAAATGTTAGTTATTATATTGAGAACTTGCTTGCTTGTTTTTTTAGGAAATGAATTGAGGTATGTACTTAAGTAAGACATTAGATATCAATGGCAAATTATATATTTTCACAAACCTCTATAAAAACATTGGGTATTAACACTTTTGAAAAATCATCATTGCTCTGATGGATATAAAATAATGTTATCATTTATGTTTCTTTGATTAGGTGTGTTTCTTTGTATATCATTTCCATAGATTTTAAAAAATATATATTTTATTTATTTTTTACAGAGAAAAAGGGAGAGAGATCGAGAATTAGAAACATCGATCAGCTGCCTCCTGCACACCCCCTACTGGGGATGTGCCCACAACCAAAGTACGTGCCCCTGACGGGAATTGAACCTGGGATCTTTCAGTCCACAGGCTGACACTCTATTCACTGAGCCAAATTGGTGTCAGCCATTTCCATAGATTTTTTTTACCATATGCATTTCTTTAGTGATTGACCTATTCATTTTCCTTGTCCACTTAAGAGAAAATATATATATATTTTTTATCTTTTTTTTTAATTAATTTTTTATACATATCTCCCCATTGTCCCCCTCCCTCCCAGGCATACCACGACCCCCCAGTGTCTGTGATCATTGGTTATGCTTATATGCATGCATACAAGTCCTTTGATTGATTACTTATCTACCTCACCTAACTTTAATCTTTCTGCTGTAATTTCACAGTCTGTTTGATGCTTTATGATTTTTGTTCTCCTGAGAATTATCAGTCTACTCCCTTTCTGTGCTCCTGATACTATTATATTCACCAGTTTATTCTGTTGATCAAATTTTTAATTCACTTAATTTTTAGATTCACTTGTTGATAGATATGTATTTGTTGTTCATAATTTTTTGGCTTTTACCTTTTTCTTCTTCCTCTTCTAAAAGAGTACCTTTCAGCATTTCATATAATACTGGTTTCGAGTTGATGAACTCCTTTAGCTTTTTCTTATCTGTGAAGCTCTTTATATGCCCTTCAATTCTGAATGTTAGCTTTGCTGGATAGATTATTCTTGGTTGTAGGTTCTTGCTATTCATCACGTTGAATATTTCTTGCCACTCCCATCTGGCTTGCATCGTTTCTGTTGAGAAATCAGCTGACAGTCGTATGGGTGCTCCCTTGTAGGTAATGAACTGTTTTTCTCTTGCTGCTTTTAATATTCTCTCTTTGTCTTTTGCTCTTGGTATTTTAATTATGATGTGTCTTGGTGTGGTCCTCTTTGGATTCCTTTTATTTGGGGTTCTGTGTGCTTCCTGGACTTGTAAGTCTATTTCTTTTACCAGATGTGGGAAGTTTTCAGTCATTATTTCTTTAAATAGGTTTTCAGTATCTTGCTCTCTCTCTTCTTCTGGCACCCCCACAATTCTGATGTTGGTATGCTTGAAGCTGTCTCAGAGGCTCCTTATAGTATCTTCACATTTTTGGATTCTTTTCTCTTCTTGCTTTTCCAGTTGAATGTTTTCTGCTTCTTTATATTTCAAATTTTTGACTTGATCCTTGCCTTTCTCTAGTCTGCTGTTAGGACTCTGTATAATAGTTTTTATTTCAGTCAGTGTATGTTTAATTTCTAGTTGGTCTTTTTTCATCTTTAGTTGGACCTTTTCCATCTCTAGTTGAATCTTTCGCATCTCTAGTTGGTCCTTTTTCATCTCCTCTTGGGTCTCACTAAATTTATCCAACTTTTCTAGCATATTCTTGAAAAACCTTATAAGCATGGTTTTGAACTCTATATCCAGTCGTTTTTTTTCCTCCATTTCTTTTGTTTGTAATCCCTTCCCTTGTCTCGGCATTTTCACTATGCCGGGGAAACTTCTGTGTTGAATTCAGCTTTATGATACCAGACGTGCAAAGCCGCAGAAGCCTCTGTTGAGCTTGGGATGGGTGGAGTCTCAGGGCTTAAGGGACTGCCTTGCCTTCCAGTTATCCCCGCCCTCCATGACCCCTGAGTCTCATGTGACTGGGTAATCACTGGAGCGGTCCGTGTGCGCGCACCCGCAGTGCCTCTAACCACTGCCTTTCTGGCTCCCCTGCACACCAGGACCATAGAAGTCTAGGTCTCCAGGGTTTCGTCCTAAACAGGGGTTTAGTGAAGTTAGAAGTGGCACAGTTGGGAGGGTCTGTCTCCCGCCCACTCATGAAAGCCAGCGGCACAATCAGCAGTCTGTCCTGCACGCAGTGCCGTGCGCGCCACCAGGCCTTTGATCTTTTGCGACTCTCCTAAATTTCCGTGCACTTTTCCCTTTTCACAGTCCAAACTCCCCCGTATGAGTTTCGGCTGGATCTGGGGTTTAGTGTCGTAAGATAAGGGGTTCAATGCCTTTGAGAGTCTCCGTTTCCCTCCCGCCAGAGAAAGCCAGCCAGGTACTCCGGTACCCGCTCTCTCCACGTGAGCGTCTCCCTACCTCAGCTTTTTGCAGCTCCTCTGGGTCTCTGTGAGCCCCTCTCTTTCCCTCTAGTTGTAGAACTTCCACTCAGCCAGCTTTCCTGTGGTTCTGGATGATGTCCGTTCTGTCTTTTAGTTGTAGTTTTGAAATTGTTGTGCGAGGCAGCAGTGTAGGTGTTTACCTATGCCGCCATCTTGGATTCCTCCTATTTTTTTTATCTTGAAATAAGTTTAGATTTACAGAAAAGGTGCAGAGAGAGTATAGATAGTTCCTATACATTTCAGGTTTTGGATCACCATTAGTTATTTGTCCATACTAATAAACCCATATTTAGATATTACTGTTAACAAGGTCAGCCTTTACTTAGATTTTACTAGTTTTCCCACTCATGTGGTTTTTCTGTCTTAGGATCTAGTCCAAGGTACTACATTACATTTACTCTTTATGTTTCCTTAGTCTCTGGGCTATGTGACAGGTTTCCGTCATTGTTTATCATGATCTTGACAGTTTTGAGGAGTACTGGTCAGATACTTTGTGGGATATCTCTCACTTTGGGTTTGTCTGATTTTTTTTCATGATTCAACTGGGATGATGGTATTTGGGACACATACCACAGAGGTGAAATGCTTTTCCCATCACCCTATCAGGTGTCACATGCTGTCAACATGACTTAGCACTGTGAGTTTAACCTTGATTAATTTGTTCTGTTACCAGGTTTCTCCTATAAAGTTGTCATTTATTCACTTTCCATACCCTTTGTGTTGGAAGAAAATCATTAAGTTCAACCTACATTCAAGGTGAGGGATGGGGGTTAAATGCCACCTCTGGAAAGGAAGGTGTATTAGTTTGTTAGAGCTTCCATAAGTAACTATCAGACACTGGGTGGTTTAAACTACAGAAATTTATTTCTCACAGATAAAAGAGGCTAAAAGTCTGAGATCAAGGTGTGAGCAGATTTGGTTCTCCCCTCAGGCCTCTTTCCTTGGCAAGCAGATGGCTGTGTGTCATGTGGTCGTCTTTCTTTGTCCTGTATGTTTTGGTGTTAGGCATCTGAACAAGCTGATTATTTAAGGAAGCAGGAGGGAGTGGGAGAGGACTCAAGTGGTTTCTGACCACTTTAGTCTGTCAGAAAGCATCTCATACAGGCCATATTGCTACAGAAATTGGGGAAACAGGGAACTTTAATGTTTGTCAAGTTAAAACAGTATTCAGTGAACACAATATAGTGGTTTAGCTTGTAGGCTCTGAGTCAGAGCAATTTTGTTCATTTCCTACATTTACTAGCCCTGTAAGCTCTGGCCAGTTATTTAACCTCACAAAGTCCTAGTTCTTTTATGGTGGATAATAATCACATGTACCTCAGAAGGTTGTGGAGAGAATTACAAAAGATAATACACACCAAGTGCTTCATACAGTGCTTGGAACATAGTAAGTACTCAATAAATGTTAGTGTCTTATTATCATTACTATTTTTACTGCTACTGTTTTACTGCTCATCATTGCCAGCACACTTGGGACACCCCAGTCTCTGTCTGTCCCAGGATTAGAGTACTTTTTCCAAGCAGAACTCAAGATTTAGGGCTTTTTGTGGTATTAGAAAGCGTGACTCGATGACACTCTGAAGCTAGTACTTTTGGCATTTGATAGACTGATCTTATTAGATAGCTCTGAGTCCTCATATTTCCTGGGTAGATGTAGATTATGATCATGTGGACTTTACCAAGTCATAAAGCTATAAAGGATAGTCCGATCTCTCTAGTCAGGTCTCAGTGCCTCTCACTCATCAGCTGACTCATGGAAGGACTGAGAATCTTATGCAGATTAAAATAAATTTCTTAATATTTTGGATTAATAGACCCCAGTTTTTATGTATATTTAGGATGGGAATACATAGCTCCCATCTGTTTAGATCCTGCCCATTGCAATTTCTAGTAATTATGAAAAGACAAGATTTTAAACAGGCTTTCAGAGGAACTTGGAGTTAAATGATAGCCTGTACTAATTATGAGCTAATATTGTCACGGTCATATAATGATGCAATTCTGGGCTGCAGGGTCTCTGTTTTCCCATAAGGAAAATGAAGATAGATGTAGAGTTCATGCCCAGAGAAGATACTGCCAAGTTCAGTTTTCAGGTGAAATACAGTTTTCCACATGAGCTCTGTGATTGCAGAACTCTGGCCCTCTAGATCCTTCTTTTTGGTGGACCATTTCACTCTAGAAGTGTGCTCAGTACTCAAGCTGACTGGAGAAATCCTCTGGGAGACAAAAATTTAAGGGTTCAGAGGAGAGTTGCCCTCCCATAGAATACTGTTAAAGACCAACTTCATGCCAATTTTCAAAGAAAATAATAGGCTCCTATGAACTACAAGGAATTTGTTCAACTACTCAAAGTAGCTATTTGTCTAACTTTCCCTACAACTTAGATTCAATTCAATATTTATACTTCGAATGTAGAATGAGCTATCTCTTTCCTCTTTGTCTCCTCCCCCCCTCTGTCTTTTTCAATATTTAATTTTAAACTCAGAGAAGAGGCTTCAAAGATAGTACAGAGAGTTCCCATAGTCTTCAGCCAGCTTTCCTGTAATGTTTAACACAAGACATAACCAAGATACAATTTGCAAAACTAAGAAATTGCATTGGTATAATATGCTTAACTAAACTGCAGACTTTATTTGATTTACTTCAGCTTTCCACCAGAATCCTTTTTCTGTTTTAGGATTCATCCCGGACTGCACATTATATTAGGTTGTCATTCATACTTAATTCCCTCAAATCTGTGACAGTTCCTGTATTTCCTTATCTTTTGTGACCTTGAAATTTTTCCAGAATACTGGTATTTTGTAGAATGCTCATCAGTTTAAATTTGTCTGATGTTGCCTCCTGGTTAACTGAAGTTATGAATGATTCTCCCTCTCTTTATTTTTATTTTCTTTCTTTATTCTATTATTATTATTATTATTATTTAATCCTTATTGTTGAGATTATGACCGATGTCCCTCTTCTTTCCCCCATTGCCCTCCTCAACCCGGTTCCCTCCCCACCTCAGGCCTTAGCCACTCTATTGTTTGTGTTCATAGGTAATGCATATATGCGTATAAAATCTCATCCCACCCTTCCACCACCCTTCCCTCTGAGAATTGTCAGTATGTTCCATTTCCATGCCTCTGATTCTATTTTATTCACCAGTTTATTCTGTTCATTACATTTATTATTCGTTTATTTTGATTTGTACATTCAATTGTTGATAGCTATTTTATATAATACTGGTTTGGTGGTGATGAACTTCAACATTTTATATAATACTGGTTTGGTGGTGATGAACTTCTTTAACTTTCTTGTCTGTGAAGCTCTTTATCTGACCTTCAATTCTGAATGATAGCTTTGCTGGGTAGAGTAATCTTGGTTGTAGTTTCTTGGTATTCATCATTGCTGGGTAGAGTAATCTTGGTTGTAGTTTCTTGGTATTCATCATTGAGTATTTCTTGCCACTCCCTTCTGGCCTGCATAGTTTCTGTTG
Organism: Lasiurus cinereus; assembly: GCA_011751065.1. NCBI lineage: Eukaryota > Metazoa > Chordata > Mammalia > Chiroptera > Vespertilionidae > Lasiurus > Lasiurus cinereus. The sequence goes on along the minus strand of JAAGEH010000293.1, from coordinate 27,170,970 downwards.
AGAAATCAGCTGACAGTCGTAGGGGCATTTCCTTGTAGGTAACTAACTGCTTTTCTCTTGCTGTTATTAAGATTCTTTCTGTTTTTAGCCCTTGGCATTTTAATTATGATGTGTCTTGGTGTGGTCCTCCTTGTTTTCCTCTTGTTTAGTGTTCTCTGTGCTTCCTGGACTTGTAAGTCTATTTCTTTCACTAGGTGGAGGAAATTTTCTGTCATTATTTCTCCAAATATTTTCAATATATTGCCCTCTCTCTTCTTCTGGCACCCCCACAATGCGAAAGTAGATATGCTTGAAGTTGTCCCAGAAGCTCCTTACACTATCTTCATATTTTTTATTCTTTTTCTTTTTTGCTCTTCTAATTGAGTGTCTTTTGCTTCCTCTTATTTCACATTTTTGATTTGATTCTCAGAATCCTCTACTCTACTGTTGAATCCCTGTATATTATTCTTTATTTCAGTCAGTGTGTACTTAATTTCTAACTGGTCTATTTCCATGTGTTTGGCATTCTCACTAAGATCCTTGAAAGTCTCACTAAATCTCTTAGAGGTTTCTAGAAGATTCTTTTTTTCCCATTTTTAAAATTAATGTATTACATGTGTACATATCTTCCCATTGTCTTCCCTCCACTCCCTTACATGCCCTCATGCCCAAGTGTCTTGCGTCCGTTGGTTATGCTTATATCAATGCATACAAGTCCTTTGGTTGATCTCTTATCTATCTCACATTTCCCGAACCTTTCCATTGTAATTTGACAGTCTGTTTGATGCTTTACTGTCTCTGTATCTATCTTTTTGTTCATCAGGTTATAATGTTCTTTATTATCCATAAATGAGTGAGATCATGTGGCATTTTTCTTGACTGGCATATTTCACTTAGCACAATGCTCTCTAGTTTCATGCAGGTTGCTGCAAATGATAAGAGTTTCTTCTTTTTTATGGCAGCTAGTATTCCATTGTGTAGATGTACCACAGTTTTCTGATCCAGTCATCTGCTGATGGGCATAGAGGCTGTTTCCAAATATTAGCTATTGTAAACTGTGCTGCTATGAACCTAGGGGTACATATATCCTTTCTGATTGGTGTTTATAGTTTCTTAGGATATATTGCTAGGAGTGGGATTACTGGGTTAAATGGGAGTTCCATTTTTAGTTTTTTGAGGAAACTCCATACTGTTCTCCATGGTGGTTCTACCAGTCTGCATTCCCATCAACAGTGCACAAGGGTTCCTTTTCCTCTGCATCCTCTCCAACACTTGTCGTTTGTTGATTTGTTGATGATTGCCATTCTGACAGGTGTGAGATGGGATCACATTGTCATTTTGATTTGAATCTCTGGGATAATTAGTGACTTTGAGCATGTTTTCATGTATCTCTTGGCTTTCCTTCTGTCTTCTTTTGAAAAGATTCTATTTAGGTTCGTTGTCCATTTTTTATTGGATCATTTATCTTCCTTTTATTAAGTTGTATAAGTTGGCTGTAGATGTTGAAGTTTAAAATTTTATCAGTGATAACATTTGCAAATATGTTCTCCCATACAGTGGTCTTTCTTATTGTTTTGTTGATGCTTTCTTTTGCTGTGAAAAAGGTTTTTATTTTGATGTAGTCCCATTTGTTTATTTTCTCTTTAGCTTCCATTGCCCTAGGAGCAGTATCAGTGAAGAAGTTCCTTTCAGTATATGTCTGAGATTTTGCTGCCTGTGGATTTCTCTAGTATTTTTATGGTTTCCTGTCTTACGTTTATGTCCTGTATCCATTTTGAGTTTATTTTTGTGTATGGTATAAGTTGGTGGTCTAGTTTCATTTCTTTGCATGTATCTGTCAATTTTTCCCAACCACATTTATTGAGGAGACTGTCTTGACTCCATTGTATGTCCATGCCTCATTTGTCAAATATTAATTGAACATAGTGATTTGGGGTGATATCTGGATTCTCTTTTCTATTCCATTGGTCTATATGTCTGTTCTTGTGCCAGTATCAGGCTGTTTTGATAACAGTGGCTTTGTAATACAGCTTGAAATCTGGTATTGAGATCCCACTTACTTTATTCTTCTTTCTCAGGATTGCTGTGGCTATTCAGGGTTTTTTTTTTGTTCCAGATGAATCTTTGAAGAGTTCTTTCTAGATCTGTGAAATATGTTGTTGGTATTTTAATGGGGAGTGCATTGAATCTATAGGTTTCTTTGGATAGTATGGGCATTTTAATGATGTTGATTCTCCCAATCCATGAGCATGGTATGTTCTTTCATTTACTTCTTCCTCTATGTCTTTTTTTCAGTGTCCTGTAGTTTTCCGTGTATACACCTTTTACCCCCTTAGTTAAGTTTATTCCTAGATATATTAATTTTTTTGGTGCGATGGTAAATGGGATTGCTTTTACAGTCTCCCTTTCTGTAAGTTCACTGTTGGTGTATAGAAATACCATAGATTTCTTGGCATTAATTTTATATTTTGCTACATTGCTGAATTCATTTAGTAAGTCTATTAGTTTTTTTTATTAAGTCTTTAGTTTTTTTTATGTATAATATCATGTCATGTGCAAATAAGGACAGTTTTACTTCTTCTTTTCCAATTTGGATACCTTTTATTTCTTCTTCTTGTCTAATTGCAATGGCTAATACTCCCAGTACTATGTTGAACAGGAGTGGTGAAAGTGGGCATCCCTGTCTTATTCCTGTTCTTAGGGGAAATGGTTTTAGTTTTTGTCCATTGAGTATGATGTTAGCTGTGGGTTTATCTTATTTAGCTTTTATTATGTTGAGGTATGATCTTTCTATTCCCATATTGTTGAGAGTTTTATCAAGAAAAGGTGTTGGATTTTTTCAAATGCTTTTTTCTGCATCAATTGATATGACTATGTGATTTTTATCTCTCAATTTGTTTTTGTGATGTATCACATTTATTGATTTGCAGATATTGTACCATCCTTGCATTCCTGGGATAAATTCTATTTGGTCATGGAGTATGATCTTTCTGATTCACTGCTGGATCCAATCTGCTAGAATTTTGGTGAGGATTTTGGCATGTATGTTCTTGAGGGATATTGGCCTGTAATTCTCTTTTATTGTGTTGTCTTTATCTGATTTTGCTATTAGGGTGATGCTGGCTTCATAGAAAGAGCTTGGAAGTGTTTTGGAATAGTCCAAGGAGGATAGGTTTTAAGTCTTCCTTGAATATTTGGTAAAATTTCCCTGGGAAGCCGTCTGGCTCTGGGCTTTTGTTTGCTAGAAGCTTTTTGATGACTGCTTCAATTCTTCCATAGTTATTGGCCTATTGACATGTTTAGATTCTTCCTGATTGAGTTTTAAAAGGTTATATTTTTCTAGGAATATGTCTATTTCTTGCAGGTTGTCCAGTTTGTTGGAATAGAGTTGTTCATAGTATTGTTTAAAATTCTTTGTATTTTTGTGGGGTCTGTTGTTATTTCAACTCTTTCATTTCTGATTTTGTTTATTTGGATGCTCTCTCTTTGCTTCTTGGTGAGCCTAGTTAGAGGTTCATCAATATTGTTTATTCTTTTAAAGAACCAGCTCTTGGGTATTTTTTGATCTTTTGTATTTTTTCTTTGGTCTCTATGTCATTTATCTCCACGTGATCTTTACTATATCCTTCCTTCTGCTTACACTGGGATTTTTTTGTTGCCCTCATTCTAACTCTTTGAGTTATAGGGTTAGGTAATTTATTATCATTTCTTGTTTTGTTTTTGTTGTTATTGTTGTTGTTGTTTTGCAGTAGGCTTGTAGAGCTATGAACTTCCCTCTCAAGACTGCTTTCGCTGTGTCCCATAGATTTTGGATTGTTGTGTTTTCATTGTCATTTGTTGATATGATGTTTTTTATTTCTTCCTTGATCTCTCTGGTTACCCAGTCATTATTTAATAGCGTGCTGTTTAGTCTCCATGTGTTTGATTTCTTTGGATTGTTTTTATTGTAGTTGATTCCCATTTTTATGCCACTGTGATCTGAGAAAATGCTTGATGTTTCTATGTTCTTGAATTTGAAGAGACTTTGGCTATGACCCAACATATGGTCTATCTTGAAAATGACCCATGTGCACTTGAGAATAATGTATATTCTGTGGCTTTGGGGTATAATGTTCTGAAGTTGTCAATTAATTCCATCTGGTCTAGTGAGTCATTTAGGATTGATTTTTCTTTGCTGATTTTTTTTGTTTGGAGGATTTGTCCAATGATGATAGTGATGTATTAGTCTTCTACTATGATTGTATTGCTGTCATCTCTCCCTTGATATCCTCCAGGAGTTTTTAAAATGTATTTGGGTGCTCCTATATTGAGTGTGTATATGTTTACCAGAGTTATTTCTTCTCATTAGATTGCTTCCTTTAGTATTATGAAATGGCCTTCCTTATTTCTTGTTATGTCCTTCATTTTGAGATCTAATTTGTCAAATATAAGTATTGCAACCCCTGCTTTTTTTTAATTTCCATTCATATGAAAAACCTTTTTCCATCCCTTCACCCTCAGTCTGTGTGTGTCTTTTTTTTCTGAGGTGGGTTTCTTGCAGACCGCAGATATATGGGTCATGTTATCTTATCCAATCTGTTACCCTATGTCTTTTGATTAGGGCATTTAATCCATTTACATTTAAAGTTATTATTGATAGATACTTATTTATCGCCATTTTTATTCTTTATCCCTGTGTTCCTTCTTCACTTCCTCTTTCTTTCTTTCTCAGCAGACCCTTTAGTATTTCTTGCATTGCTGGTTTGGTGGTAATAAATTCCTTTAGTCCTTTTTTTGTCTGTGAAGCTCCTGATTTCACCTTCAATTTTGATTGATAACCTTGCTGGGTACAGTATTCTTGGATTCAGACTCTTTTCTTTGCATGACTTTGGATATTTCATTCTCTTTCCTCTGACCTGATGAGTTTCTGTTGAGATAACAGTCCCTAATCTGGCTGGGGTTCCTTTGTAGGCAACTTTCTGTTTGTCTCTGGCTGCTTTTAAGATTCTTACTTTGTTGTTGGTGTTTGCCAATTTAATTATAATGTGCCTTGCTATCAGTCTTTTAAGATTAATTTTGCTTGGGACTCTGTGATCTTTTTGAATTTTTGTTTGTTTTTTTCTTCCCTATATCAGGGAAGTTTTCTGTCTTTATTTCTTCAAACAGATTTTCTATTCCTTGCTCAGTTTCCTTGCCTTTGGGAACTCCTATTATGCAGATGTTGTTTTGTTTTGTGTTGTGTTGTTCCAAAGTTTCCTTAGGCTCTTCTCCTGCTTTTTAAATTTTTCTTTTTTTAGAAACTGCTCTACTTGGGTATTTTTCCCTACCTTGTCTTCTAGCTCACTGATGTGGCCCTCTGCTTCTTCTAGTCTACTCTTGATGCTTTCTATTGAGTTCTTTAAAGAAGCAATGTTATTTTTTCATTTCTTCTTGGTTCTTCTTCATTTATCTTGGTTCTTACTCATATTGTCGAATTTGTCTTCTATTGTTTCAACCACCTTATGACCATTTCTCTGAATTCTTTCTCTAACAGGTTGCGTACCTCCATTTTGTTACTTGCTTCCTTTTCTGGTGATGCCTGTTTTTCTTTCATATGTGGGTTGTTTCTTTGTCTCCCTATGGTCTCTTTTCTCCGGGTGTCTGGTCATGTAGTTCTCTCTCTGGTTATCCCAGGCTAAATCCAACCTTTCTGTGGTAGAGTATAGAGCTCCTCTGAATCTGAGTGTTTGTGCCAGTTGGGGACCAGTGTTCTGGGGTTTACAGCTGTTCGGTAGGTGCCATAGTTGTAGATTTTCAGGCTTCCAATAATATCCACTTTCCCCTTTACGATGGCACAGTCTCTGCATCTGAGCTGGTGGTTCTGGGAGGGAACCCAGCAGCAGTGGGGGCTATCCAGTCAGGAGAGCCCCATTCAGTAATCCTCTATCCTTAACTTGCCAGCAAACACTCCTTATGTGACCCTCAGCTGTTCTTTCTGTCTGCTCAGGAACAAGGCTCAGGACACGTCTGTCTATTTTGCTTCCATTGTTTCTCTCCTAGAAGATTCTTGAGTAACTTTATTACCATAGTTTTTTCATCACTTTACTGTCAGTCTGTGTGAGTCCTTTGTTTTGAGGTGTTTCTCTTGTAGTCAGCAAATATATGAGTCATGTTTTCTTATCCATTCAGTTAACCTGTGTCTTTTGATCTTATAACCATGGTTTTAAATTCTATACCCAATAGTTTGCTTTCTGCCATTTCTTTTATTTGTGACATGTTTCTTTGTCTCCACATTTTGACTGCTTCCCTATGTTTATTTCTAAGTATCAAGTGATGCTGCTAAGTCTCCTTGAGTTTCTAGAGTGGTCTTGTGTAGTAAGTGTTGTAAGGCCCTGTGGCTCATCTTCCCCAGCCACCTGAGCTGGGAACTCTAGGTATCCCACTTAGTGGGCTTTGAGCACTTTCTTGTTGTAGTTGAGACTTGATTGCTCCTGGTGTCACTGGGAGGAATTGACCTCCTGGACAACTGGCTGTGAGGACCAGCTGCAACTACAGTAGGAGAGCTTCTCTGTAGGAGACATCCCTATGGAGTAGGACTTGCTTCACTGGGGCTTTGGTGCTCAGTGGGTCTGCCTCTTGAATGTGTTGTTTATGGATGTGTAGAGTTTTAATATAGTATAGCCTGATACTGACCACTGGGTGACTGGTTCTTGGGTCTCCAGGGAGGAACAAGGTCAACCACTGCTTGGGTCCACCCATCAAGAGCTACAGAAATATCTGTAGATTCCTCTCCTTTGTATTGGGTTTAGAAGTACCCAGATGAGGCCCAGCTGTTAAGCAAGGAAGGCTGAGGCTGGTGTTGGTGCTGAGTTTTGGGCTTTTTATTGATATGTTTGAGGCTCCCAGACCCAGCTGCAGCTTGTTTGAGAGGTTTTAGCCTAAGCAAGAATAGGCCATTAATTTGCAAAAGTTGCTGCACACAGCGTGGGTGGGGTTATAAATTGGGTAAGGTGGCATATATGGGAATCATCAGGGTGGAACAAATAGAAATGGCAGGCAGTCAGCCCTGCATCCAGGCAGGTCTTAGCATAGGAACAATGATTCCTGTAAGCACCTCCATCTAGGAGAACACTGCCCCTGCATTCCTGCCCTGATGCCTGACAATCCAGTTCCAGCCTCAGCCTGGTGCTGGAGCTCGGATGAAGCAGGGCCTTGTAAGTTCAGTTTGTGATGCTGGCCTTTTAAGAGTAACAGCTTGGTCTTCAGCAGCCTCTTTGCCAGTGAGCCCCAATCCTCACTGTTTTTTAAGCCTGTAGTTATGGGGACTTCTTTTCTCAGCTCTGGGACCCTGAGCTGGGACCCCTTGTTCTTCTAGGTGGCCTCCCCAGAATATCCCTCCTGATTTAAAAAGCAGCACACTTGGGTGCTCGACCAGTCCATGCAGCGCCTCCAAACCTCCTACCAGTCTCAGCGCACTTTTCTTTACTTTTCTAGTTGTAGGACTTCAGTCAGCCAGCTTTCTGGTAGTTCTGGGTGAGGGTTTTTCTGTATTTTAGTTGTAATTTTGATGTGGTTGTTGGAGGCAGCGAGCACAGGTGTTTACCTATGCTGTCATCTTGGTTCCCTCTTGTAGCATCTTTATTAATATGATCCCCTCTTCTAGGCTTTTCCTCAAAAAGTTTATTTTTCCCTCATTATAAAATAATCTATCCTATTTTAATAAATTTTGAAAACAAACAAAAGCCCAAAGAATAAAATTCTAGTTTTCCATATATCTTACACTAAGATATAATAATTTTCAACACTGGGTGTGACTTCTTTCCATTTTCTTGTCTCTTATTTTCTTATGTGTTATATGTAAGTATGTATATTAGAGTTTTTAAAATGTCATTGAAGTATCAAGATTGCTTTCAATTTTTAGCTATTTTAAATACATTTGAATTGAGCATTGTTTAAAATGAATATTAGCATATATTCCTAATTATTATGTGGAAATAGAATTATTGCACTAAAGCATATGGAAAATGTGTAGACTTTTTGACAATATTGGTAAGTTGCTCTTAGGAAAGTTATATCAATGCATTTTCCCACTAGAAGTCTCCAACATGCCTGTCTTTCTCCCTTCTTGTGAATAGGACATTATCTCGAGGCATTCCCTTAAGTTGTCTTATGTTAGGCATTTAAATACCTTTGTAATTATATGAGATTATACCTTGTTTTAAAGGTAAGACTTCACTTTTTAGAATGCTCTTTATCTGAAATACAGCATTCAGTTTTCATTTCCTCTAGGAATAGATAGGCTATGTGTGCCAGGTGGTTGTATGTGCCATATAGTGAGAGGGTAAGGGCATGGAGATGGGCATCCCAGGCACTGCCATGCTGTAAGTATGTAGAATAAGGAAAATGAAGGAGATAGAAAAGCCAGAAAGAAGTCCGGAGATCCTAGGAAGTAGGGCTAGGATGAGGCAATTTTCATAAAGCTGTAAAGTTTCAATTGCACAACAGTAGAAATGCTTCAGAAAGTAGTCAAACAGTCAAGTAAGACAAGGGCTAAAAACTGTCTATTTAATTATGCAAAAGGGGAGGACAGCAATCTGGATTATTATGGGCCGAGGTACATGCGTCAGAAACCTGTTTTTTGCATTGCCTGTTTCTGTTTAGTTCCTCTTGGCTTTTTCTTTTCTTTCTTTCTTTCTTCTTCTTCTTTTTTTTTTTGGAGTGTGTGTGGGGAGTGAATGTACAAATGTGGATTATTCTGGAAACAGCTGGCCCAGTTTGCTTCAGGCCACCTGCTTTGGGGGAGCAGCAATTCCATAAATGCAAAGTAGCAGATAATTGCAGATATTATCTGTCTGCTTTGGATCACCATAAAAGGCCAATTCCAATTTTGTTCTAAAAATGGGCAAAAGTTTTAAACTGACCCATGATTGGTGAAACATTTTAAAGATGAATTTTCATCTCTTCAGTAGCAATGTAAACTCTTACCGGGAGGTAATCAGTTATTGTATTCCAGTAATGAGTTGGTGGTACTTCAGTTTTGTACCACCCTGACCCGTGACACCAACTGAAATGACACTTTTTGTTTCAGGGAGTGGCCCAAGTTTACTTTTGGCATTGAGTCCTATTCTCAAAGGTCCATTTAGCAAGAACTACAGAGACCTGTGTAAAAGCTGCCACACACAGCTTGGGTAGGGTTGTAAATTGGATAAGGTGGGTCTTAGGGAATCATCAGGTTAGAGCAGTGGTTGGCAAACTGGGGTTTGTGAGCCATATGCAGCTCTTTGGCCCCTTGATTGTGGCTCTTCCCACAAAATACCACAGCTTGCTCAAGTCTGTTTTGAAGAAGTGGCATTAGAAGAAGTTTAAGTTTAAAAAATTTGGCTCTCAAAAGAAATTTCCATCATTGTACTGTTGATATTTGGCTCTGTTGACTAATGAGTTTGCCAGCCACTCGGAGAAAACATCAGCAAGCAGACATCAGTAAGGTTAAGATGATGCACTGGATCCTCATGTCTTTTCAGATTCTTTCTAATGACAGAGACAACTTTAAGTGAAAGGAAAGCCTATACTCTTCAGTGTATAGCCTGGGACTAACCTGGGGAAGGACTGATTTATATCTGAGAGGAATTGGGGAGTTCTTCCCATTCTGAGCTTTTTCAAACTTTGCCTAAGAGAGTGTGACATAATGTAACAACAACAATAATAGGGCTGCTATTAATAGCTAATAGTCACTGAACAGTTATTCTGTTCTAGGCTATGTGTCAGACACTTGACAAGTGTTATGTTATGCAATCTTCACCACAATCTTGAGGAGATAACAAACCATTAGATTTTACAATTGATCGAAGTGAGGTGCAGAGGCTTAAATAACTTGCCTGAATTACTCAGCTGATGAGTGTTGAAGTTGAGTATCACACCTTTTCTTCCTGACTTCAAGGCCCTTCTCTCATCGTTCGGCACATAGTAGGGGCTCACCAGATGTTTTCCTTCACATTTTCTGGGTAATGGTGGGCTGTGACAGTAGCTCTGTAATCTCTTGTCTTGTAGGATGGTCGCAGACCAAGAACATCACCCTCATCCTAGTCAGTCTGGGCTGGAATGACAAGCATGAGGAGGGCAAAGGTTGCAGGGCTCTCTGGACCCTCCCAGGGATTTGAGAACATTATATAACCTTCTGAGTCATTCTGTGTCATTTTGTGCTATTTCTTGCCCACTTCCTTAGCAATGGCTCATGATTTTAGTTATTAACTAATTCTTAAATTTTTTTTTTTAAATCTGGTGTTTCTTTACTAGTTGAAGAGAGATCGCTGTGGTTTGGGGATGGAAAGGTATTTGAAAGGAATGTTCTTTTTATCTGAAACCCTAAAATATGTGTCAGATCTAAATCCTTGTTGGATGCTGGGGCAAAATGACACCTTCCACAGGTCTTCCAGGGGACAGCAGACCAGGCAGTGAGATGCCTGACCCCTGGGCTCTCCTCTTAGACCCCCAGCAGGGATGAAGGGTGCTTGACCTTCCTGAGAGAGTACATTCAGGGAGGTTCTTAGCAATAGTCCTTTTAAAACAAAGGGCTCAAAGCCTAATCACACATTTATATTTTAAATGAAACGTGGGTACCTAAATTCAAACTTCTGCACTATAATTTATTTACACTAACTAGCTTTATAGCTATAAGGCCCAGATTGCACTTTGGGGTGCAATCTGGCAACCAAAGAAAAGAAATGAACTCTGCATTCAAACTGGCTGGGTGTGAATCACATCTCCAGTGTTTACTGATTTAAACCTTGGACAAGTCACCTGAGATTAGTGCCCCAGTTCCTCATCTTAAAGTGGGGCTAGCAATAATACCTACCTCATAGAATTGTTGTGAGGGTTAAATGAGTAATGATAATAATACATATAAAGCAATAAGTGCCATGTAAGTGTTAGCTATTATCATTTTTATTGTGTTGTTAAATATTACAAAATGGCATAGGCTTGGCCGGGGTGGGGATTGGTGGGAGGGGGAGTCTCCTTACCAAGGCATCAACAAAAATTGTTTGTTAAGGAAATTAGTTGATGCCTTTCTCTGTGTATAGCTTTATGTTAAAAGAATGGAAAGTCCATAGTGAGATACCAATACTGCTTCACATCCACTGATATAGCTCTAATTAAAAAACAAAAAACAAAATGGAAATTAACAAGTGTTGCCAAGGATGTGAAGAAATTGGAACCCTCTTACACTGCTGGTGGGAATGTTAAATGGTTCAAATGTTGTGGAAAATAGTTTGGCAGTTTCTCAATAAGTTAAACATAGAATTGCCATATAACCCAGCAATCCACTCTCAAAAGAATTTTATATAAAAAGAATTGAAAACAGCTACTCAAACAAATGTTTGCATATGTGTTTATAGCAAGACTATTTACAATAGCCAGGATGGAAATAATCCAAATGTCTGTCAATTGATGAATAGGTAAATGAATTATGGTATATTCATACTATGGAATATTATTCAGCAACAGAAAGAAATTTGGCACTTATCTGAGCTATAACATGGATGCACTTGGAAAACATTATCATTTTGTACATCAACCCTATAAGCTATAAGTGTTTTAACATTAGCTAATACATTATGAGACATTTCTATCTGGTTTACCTTGCTTGAATTCAGTCAAACTGAATTCAAGACAGAGCAAATCCCCAACAACACCACACACACACACACACACACACACACACACACACACTCATTCATATTCATCCCTTTCATGCTAATGTGCCATTTAAAACCATAACACAATGTGTAGTGATGTGAATCAATGGGCATTTTCATGCTGACTGATTATGAAGTTGGCCTGTTAGTGAGGGTGAGGAAGAACAGCTGTCAGTTACTCTTTTCATTTCTTAGCACTAAATTAAGTGAACTTGGATTAAATTTCCCAAACCAAACTTTTATGAAGTGCTGAAAAGATTTTGTACATCAACCCTGTAAGCTATATGTGTTTTAACTTTAGACCCCGAGCTCACTATTTAAAAAAAATAATTTAAAAATATAATATTAAAACTTTTTGCCTGGGTAAATGTAAACCTGTAGTAAACTCTGAGTTCTGACATTAATAAAGGGACTACTTAATTGGCCAAAAAAATCACACACTTGAAATATGTTCTGTTAATGTGTCTCTATTAAAGTGATAACTAGGAACTTCTACATTTTTGTTAACTTCAGTGAAATTGAAACTATCCAAGAATGTTGATTCTACTTTCAGAAATGTGTTTTGTTCTCTTTCTTTATAGGCTAGTAACAATAGGAGTTAATACTTTAGATATTCTCCTTAGACTAGAGCCAAAAGCATTCTAAAAGTTTGTCTCTTTGGTTTTCCTTTCTAATTTCTTACTTTATATAAATTTCCAGACAAGCAAGTATCAACTGAATCCTTTTTTAGTCTACATAAAAGAAAAGACACATTATGGTCTTAACATGGGGTAGGAATCTCATTATTGCCAAAAATAGTTGATGGATTAATAAGACAATGACTGACCCAAACTTAAAGTGTGTGTGTGTGTGTGTGTGTGTATGTGTGTGTTGGTTCAATCTTTGAGGGAAAATAAGCATAGAAACTCTTGGTAGTAAGGGAAGGCCCACTGTATCATTTTGCAGTATAATTATTTTTAAGCAAAAAAACCCCAGACATGTGTACTCGAGATTAAGGTTGAGTGGGGTCAGTCAGCACACTTAGGCTTTTGCCTGCTAAAGGCTAAGGGTAAAGGGAGATTTATTTGAGTCACCAAATTACCTCATTTATCTGAATGTTAGCTTAGGGGCAGGTTGTGATATTAGCTTATAAATGGGGACCCAAGGAATGTTGAAGCTGGAGAAATCTGTTCTGAAGAGAAAAACGCTAGGTAAGGAAAATGTTGACTCCTTGCCCATAATGTTTTGTTAATCCATGAACTGTCTAAACTTTTTTTTCTGTGAGGCCTTTGTCAGAGTTCCCTACATGTGAAGACATTTACATTGCTAGAAATTATTTCTCTTTTAGTTATCACTATTATTACTATTTGCTAAATGTTGGTCACTAATCCTAAATTTAAATTCTAAATAAAGATAAATTTTAAGTTTTAGATTATTATTTTTATTTATTTTTAATATATATGAATAGGTATTTTTAGATAAATGATAAATATTTACATTTTGCTCTTGATAAAGTAGTAAAATGTATTATATATGAGTATGATAATTTGAATGGCACTGATTTTTAACAAAAATGACAATCAGCTTTAAGTGGGTGGCATTTATTATTATTATTAACTGTCTATATGTAGTATTAAATAATACAGAGATATTTTTGGCTGGTGTTTGGCTAAACATAAGGATGAATATCAAGACTAGAACTTTGTTCCCAATGTTGTTCACCTCTACTGTAGAAGACTGCTAATTTGCCATAATTCCTGGATATATTTAGTGTGAATAGCTTTGCTACAACTTTTATAGAAACCATTCATTCATTTATATTTATATATTACTTAGTGGAAGGCAGTCCTTGATAAAGGTGACGATTTTTAAAAAGTCTTTGTTAGGCATCTGTTTGATTCTCTGGAGACATGTTGGTGAACAAGACAGATAGGTTCCTGCTTACATTACAGAAGACAACTAACCAAAGAAATGAATGAGCTATTTCAATTAGTGAAAAGTGCTATGAAGAAAATATGGCTGCAAAGAGCTAGGGATTGACTAGTTGTGGAGGGAGAATGGATTTAGAGTGACCTGGAGAAGTTTCTCTGGGTTACAAATAAGCTGAATCATAGATGCAGGTAGAGCAAACCATGTCTAATCTGGAAGCAGAGTGTTCTAGGTAGAGGGAGCACAAAGTGTGATAGCCACAATGGGAACAAGGTCAGTTCATTTGGGAACAGAAGGAAGGTTGGGGTGGTTAGAGAAAAGTGATTATATAAAGGAGTATTAGAAGGAAAGGTGAAAAGGAAGGCATGGCCTTATTACATAAGCTCTTGGAGGCCACACTTTATTTTGGATACATTGTCCATTTTGTGCTTTGTCAATATAGCATCAACATAAACAGTTTTGAGAGAAACATCTGCTCTACTGATGGTTTCTTCAATTAAATGTGAAATAATCAGTTGGATTTATTTTTCTCTGATTGAATTGATTTTTAAAAAACAATAATTTATGCTTGAGATAGGCAGAGAATTTGGGTTTATCATATGCTGAAGAACATAGAAAAAAAGTAAAGAATACAAGTACTTTAAAATCTAATGTATCACCACGAGGAAACTATAAGGCTAGAAAGCAGCTCTTCTTTAGCTCCACTAGCTTTAGGTGTGCCCTTTAGCCAAGTCTACGTGAGCCAAAGGCAACAGAGGCTTAGCACAGTTTGCTCAAGAATATTGGAGAGCCTGTAACTTCAATATGTGCAATTCACATTCTCACGATGGTGCTGCCATTAAATTTTGAGGCTAGTAAGACATGAACAAGAGCCCAAAAAAGTTCGAGTATGGGCATGTGCTATATTTACATGGCCTATTCCCTTGTCTCCTTCAGGGCTTTGCTGAAACACTGTCTTCCTAGGAGACCCTCCTAAATACCCTATCAAAAATTGTACTTCTCCAGTACAACTTCTGTCTTCCGCCATTTTGGTTCTCTATAGCAGTCCACTGTTTGAGAGATGTTTGTTATGATCTACTTCTTTCAATAGAATGTTAAGTTCCACATGGTTGTTCCTATTTTGTTTGCTTTAGTACTAAGAATAGTTCCTGCACATTGTATGTAGGCCCTCACTCAATATTTGGTCAATCAAGTAATGACAGTCTCACCATCCTTCTTAGTCAAAATGATCTTTCTCCTTTATTTTCCCACAGCACTTTCTCTATATCTACATCATAGTATGTGTCATATTCTAGCAGTTTAGAGTTTGTTGTATATTGCTTATTTCTCCTACTAGAATAGGTGTTCTCTACTGACTTAAACACTTTAACATGAGGAAGAGGTATCTTTTCTGATTTGTGTGGAGGTCCTGTGAGGAAGAGTAGAAGGCAGTCCTTATTGATGAGGGTGAAGACAGTACTAACGGAGAGGGATCATACAGATGACCAAGGCTTGACTTCTGCCCTTCCGGTGCACCCAGCCCAGACTGGAGCTGGCTGTTTTTCAGTTCTAAGATTTATTCTAAAACACTACTCCCTAGCTTTTTTTTTCTTTTATGTGTCAGTGGCTTAATTCTAAGGATTTTATTTTAAAACAAACAAACAAACAAAACCTGTGTAAAACCTACCTTGAAGCAATGGGGTAAGAGAACAAAAAAATGGAAGCCAGTCAATAAGTATGCAGTTACCTGTAAATGTTATCTTGTGTGAGTTTTTGTTTATTATACTTCTGATCTTGAACAGGTACTAGTAAAATAGAGAGACTTCAGAGACCCTGAGATTAGTCTCGTGTTTTCAGGACAAAGATTAGTCAGGTTGGCAATTTGTTATTTTTGACAGGACCTGCCAGCTCTATGATCACCAAACATGTAAACTGAAGATGTCTTCAGGTAGAAAAAGAAATTTCTCAAAGCTGATGCTCATTTGTTTTTAGACAAAACCCACAAAATCTTTTAAAATGATATACTTAAGTGAAATTGTTTTTTAGAAATGAACTTTGAGACTCATGGAAACTGTTTGAAGATAAAAGAAGAGTTGTTTATGAGCCAATGATGAAAGTGTGTGAAGAGCAACAGTTATTTTGCAAGAGACATCTCATTAAATTGGATCTCATTAGAATTTGAAACCACTGTGAGGAAAAGTTCTATAAAGTAAAACAGGTTAGCTGAGCTTGAATAAAGTGAGTCACACTTGGAAGCAAGGATCTGAGGGAAGTTCTTGCCCTGGTGGTGGTGTGTAGACTGAGAGGAATTGGTACCAACAGGCAGTCAGTCTAGTTACTGGTTTTTACTTTAAACCTCCTGAAAACATAACTGTGTTAAAGGAAGAGGCCCAATGCAGTCATTCCTTTTAAATCTCTTATATGTCCTTGGCTTTTCCCAGCATATTTGAAACTTTTCATTTTTTTCTGCCCTAGAATTTGAACAATAAGGTTAGTGATAAAATATCCAGTTTAATAATTGTTTATTGATTTTTGCATGTCTGAGCTCCACCTTCTGTAAATTTATTTTCATATAATATAATGGATTTGCTAAGACTTATAGGAATATAGACCAAACTGTATTAAGCAAATTAGATGTTATTTGGCTTTCTCCCTATGGAAATGGCATAAGCTATCCTTAAAATATGGCCATCTATAAAAATTCCATGTAACTGCACAAGAAGACACTGAAATAAAACTAAGAGCAGAAATAAATAAAATGACAAATGACTAAAGTAACATTCAAGAGAGAAATTGGTTCTTCAAAATAATGAGTAAATTAAGTGATCTGTTGACAGGATTTATTTTAAAAAACTTGTAGGTGATAAGAGATTAAATACATAAATAAGAGTGAAGAGACAAATTTCCCAAGTACAAGAATTCCTAATAATTTACTTAGATAGTCTGCTAAGAGGTGAAATATATCTTCAGAATGGGCTGTGCATGGTGGTTACTTCCTCCCAAAAATAAGTATGGAAACAGGGAAAAAAAAATAACTATACTGTGGAGAAAGCTGACAAACACTACCTCATCCAGATGATCAAGGTTAATATCAAGAGTGTATGTCCTCTTGATAATATGTTATCCTGATATGATGCTATGAAAATGACATTTACTTTTGTGGTCTTCCTCTCCCAAACCACAAACACTAGTATAATCATGAAAAGAAATATTAGACACATCCCAATTGAGGATGTATTATCAGCTTGGGTTACCATAACAAAATACTATTGACTGAGTGGCTTGAACAACAGAAATATTTTCTCACAGTTCTGGAGGCTTTCTGAGATGAGGGTGCCAGCATGGTTGAGTTCTAGAAGGGCTCTCTGCCTGGCTTGCAGATGTTACCTTCTTGCTCTGTCCTCGTACAGTGGACAGAGAGCTCTGCTATCTCCTCCTCTTCTTACCGGGGTACCAGCCCTATCAGATTAGAACTCTATCCTATGACCTCATTTAATCTTTATCACCTCCTCAAAGGCCCTATCTCCAGATACAGTAACATTAAGGTTTAGGGCTCCAACATAAAAAAAATTTGGGTATCATCCAGTGCATAACAAGGAAAATCTACAAAGTACCCAGCCATTGCTTCTAAAAAGTATCAAAGTTATCCAAAAGATTAGTTCTGAGAAACTGCTACAATCAAAGAGGAGCCTAAGGAGACATGATGACTAGATGTAATCTGATACCCTGAGTGGGATTCTGGGTAAGGAAAAAGGACATTAGCAAAAATTACAGAAATCTAAATAAATGATGGATTTTATAAAGTTAAATAATGGATTAATATTGATTCATTAATTGTAACAAATATACTCTATGGATGTCATATTTTAATAAAAGGGGAAAATGAGTAGGTGTATGTGCATAACTTTCAGTGCATCTAAAACTATTCTGAAAAATAAATCTTACTATAAAAACACAGTGTCATTGGATTAAACAGAGAAAACATAATTATACTGAAATTTTAGAATTTACCAACTATTTTAAAAGGATGAAGGATGACAGAAACACTAGAACAATAGAGAATGGCTTTAACTAATCACTAACTCTAGCAGGGTCAACTGGCAATTGGTATAAAGAAGTGAATCTTTGACAAATGTACCACATATTATAATAAGGAACTCCAGATTTATCAAAAATTAAAGCTCTAAAAAGTAGAAAGGACACCAGATACTTTTCCTATATTCTTTTAGATATTCTTCTTTTATCTGATCTTGTCATTCACCTCATTTCTATTTTCTCGTGGCCTAATTTTCTAATTCTATTTCTATTTTGACATACTATATTGTGTGTATTTTCCTCTGCAAGCCTTTTCTGGAATCTTTTGGAACAAGATAGGAAAATAAAATCCTAGCTATTGAAGAAATAGAAGATATTATTATAGACTAAAGGCCCGATGCATGAAATTTGTGCAAGAGTAGGCCTTCCTTTCCTCAGCTGCTGGCACAGGCTTCCCTCTGGCACCTGGGACCCAAGCTTCCCTCTCAGCCCAGGCTTCATCAGGAAGGTCCTACTGTCTAATTAGCATGGGGTTCTCATATGATTCTTTTATTCTGATTGTTCCTTTTTTTCCCCCCCTGACAAACCACACAACAGAGGTAGGAATTAGTGACAGTGAAATTCACCTGAGACTGGCCCAGACTGCTCTCAATTTGATCCCCTCTGATCCTCAATGCCTCTCTGACCTCAGTTGACCCAGACCATCCAGTGTGCACCCAGATTGGCCGGCTTTAATAGTTCAGTCTTTCTCACTGGGAGCAGAGCTTCTCTCCGACTCTCTGTCATGGGTTCTGTGTGGCTTCCCGCTACTCTCTTTTGTCTTGCCCAGGAAATCTGCCTGTGAACTGCCTCAGACAGCTCTGTGGGCTGGGATGGGCTCTCCCAGCCTCTGCCTGCATCCCTGGGTCTGGCCCTCAGACAAGAGGATTTAAATACATAAAACTAAAAAAACTGTATAACAATTCACAATAGGAAAAAATTTCAAAAAACACACACAATAGAACAACAAAATAAGAGATACAATTTCAAACATATATGCTATATATAAGAAAATAAATAACAAAATAATACAGGAATTAATACACATGCTACTTAAATTTATATAAATGTGTCATACAAGTACTAAAAGCCAGTTCTATATGGAGATGAGAAAACAGTATATATACTCACAAAAAATGTAAGAAAAATCAGCACATGGCTAAAGTGAGGATATACATTCTAAAGTAGTATTAAAGTGTTATTTTATACCTATTTAAATATCATCAATTAATAATATAGTAAAATACAATGGTGGTTGGTGGGCTTTGAGGAAGGCACAGTTATAAAGCATGTAAATTGCTTTAGTCCTTTTGAGAGTAGTCTGACAAAATTGAAAAGTATAAAAAAAACACCCAAAACTTTAATAATGTCTCTCCATTTTGATGTGGTAGCTCACTTCTGGGATCTCACCCAGGCCAGTGATATTCAGACCAAGCTCTGAAGAGTCCTAGAGGAAGAGGGTGGGTAGGTTAGGGTTTAAGGTCTTCCTTTGCTACTGCTCTTATGTTTCTTTTCTTTTGTGTGTGAGTGTGTGTTTTAAATTGTATTCTCAATTAAAATTTGGGTAAACAAAGGGTTTAGAAGAAACTAAAATTTAGTTGAAACTGGTGCTCTATGAAGTATCCCTAAAGATACAAAAGTATAAATTATTTAAAAATAAAAATAACTCAGTTGA
Source organism: Lasiurus cinereus (assembly GCA_011751065.1). NCBI lineage: Eukaryota > Metazoa > Chordata > Mammalia > Chiroptera > Vespertilionidae > Lasiurus > Lasiurus cinereus. The sequence goes on along the minus strand of JAAGEH010000293.1, from coordinate 27,151,704 downwards.
AAATAGGAGAAAATAGTGCATGACTCCAAAAGTCCCCCAAATGGCGAGCAGCAATAACCTCCCAAAGTTGCACCACACAACTCTTCTGTTACACAGAAAAGGCCAGTATGGGGTTTGCTCAGGTACAGAGAAATATTAAGTGAAGGAAAAGCAGGATATAAAATAGGATGCATGTATGTTATAATGACATAAAAATGTACTATGTATGCATAGTGACAAAAATTGGAGGATGTTTGTTAGTTTCTTTTTTTATAAAAATATTGAGTGCAATTAAAAAATACTCTTTATGTATATATGTTATTTGGACAAAACTTTCTTAGATGAGTGATCCAAATACAGTTATAATTTATGTAAAGGGCAATATACTTGTTTTTGTACATTTCTATAAAATCAATCAAAGGCCTTTGAGCACGTTGTTTGAATGAGCTTGGCATTGTGCACCAGGCTCTCTCTACATTTGCAAACATATGTTTGTGTACTCAGATGCATAAACAACAAAATGATGGATCTTTTCCATGTGGGAGTGTTTTAGCATTTCAAAGTCAACATCCAAAGAAATACACAGATGTATATACAGCTGGAGAACATTCTGATCTGCCCCTCACCCCCATTCTGGTAATACATTTTCCTTCTCAGTTTTTATCTGGATTGGGTTGTCGGGTTTCAGCATAGTCTTGATGAACCATGATTTTAAGGTCTCTAGAGGGATACTCATGGTGACAAATTAATCTGACATTTGAAAATGATGAAATGCAGTGGAAAACAAGTACCCTCAAGATAAAATAGTACAAGTTCTGATAAGATAACAGAATAAAGGGTAAGGTTAAGTCTGGGCCTTTTTTTAAACTGAAAGATTCTAAACACAGTAGAGGACAAGATGATCTGGCAAGTGCCCCAGTCAGTAGATCTAGTTCCTGCAGAGAAAGAAAGTGAGGTATAACCTGAGGACTTCACCCCCAGATCCAGGATAGCACTCTATGCAGATGGGGAAAATCAGGTGAGGGCTGTTAACAAGAGGCCATGAACTCAGGGTGAGAAGAAAGAAAGAAATGATGTTCATTCATTCATTTATTTTCTAGTTCTATGATCCTTGGTGAATTACTTCTCTATGCCTTGGATACTTCATTAATAGATGGACAAAATGATGGCACCTACCTCACAGAATTGTTGTGAGGATTCAATGTGATTGCACATGCCAGATACACAGGGTGTTCTCAACAAATGTTAGCTATTGTTGTTATTGGCAGAAATGAGGATTGCCGGACTTTGCTAAAGACTGGAAAATTCCATCATATAATTGAGAGCTCTCCAGATAATCTGGATTACGGAGCCTGCTGACTGGAAGCTATGTTTCTACTTATTAGGTTATGTAGAAGATTTGTGGAACATACATAACAAAACCATTTAACCAAATTGCAGAAGTCATGTTCATTGAGATGCAAAGGATGACTACAGATTTATTTTACTGTGCGTAGCATCTGAAAAGTTTCTTTGGTGTGGTTTATGAGGGTCCTGCTTTGATCTTGATTGTGACCACAATGACTTGCAATAAAAAATGAACACAAAGCCCAAAGGTGGTAATTAGATCTCCTGATGGCTGGTGGTGTTTTTTTTCCCCCCCTAAAACTGGGAAAGGAGGGATGCAGGAGATGAGGCAAAGTATTGGATTTCAGCATCTAGCTCTAAGGTGGACACATAGTAGGTACATGATAAAGCACAAGGAGAAAGCTGCCCACAAGAGGAAAGCCAAAGCAAAGTAAATACAATTGGAACCACAGACTTGATCCAGCCTAGGAATAATATTACATAGAAGGCACAACAGCTTGAGATACCCAAATGGAGCTCCTTCAGTGTCTTCTGATGAATGACTATATGGGACCCTGATTCTGGGGAAGGTTTCAACTTGGAAATGGGCTTAAGTGGCCTTCACTTTGAGTAGAGGAAGTTTCAGGAGCTGGGAAACTGGTGTATCTTCAGAGCATTAATTTTCTGACATGGACATGTACTTCAGAATGCCTGCCCCTCCTATAGTTTCAGAAGCATTGGTGCAATTACTACTAATACCTGTGACATATTTTCCCCAGTTACTTTAAGTTATGTCTTCCTCCCACATATTTATAGCAAAATATCATGCTTACTAAAATGATGGAACTCAGCTGCCAATAAAATGAAACAGGTCTGTAGACCCCAAGGAAGTAGTTAGGTAAATATTTACATGTGCAATTCAATTTTCTAAGTGTTGTATGTCCTTGATCTTTGTGGAACGCTACAACATTTTGCTTACAGTTTAGCATATTGTGGAGAAGGAAAAGCAGGCAGATGTTTAGCTCCTAAGGAGTGTCACTGCTGGGCCTCCTGCCAGTTGTAGCTGATGAGTTCTGCCTCAGCCCCTGAATTTCAGTCCCCTGTCTCGTATGTTCTTTCTTTCTTTCTTTTTTTCCCTGAAAACCCTAGAGATTTGGATTGCTTTTATTTCTTGGCTCTTTTACTCCCAAGGACTGGCTGCTGAGTAAGATGCTATCTTCCCATCTCCTTTTTTTCTTGTTGTCACCACAAATAAGCACTCAGGCTCTCTTTATTGAAGGATTTTACTGCTTATCCCTTCTTGTCTTAGAACAACTTGTAATAAACGTCTAGGATGTTACTCATGCAATTGGACCAAGGACCATGCTCTGAATGGCACTGATCTGGAACACTAAGAATTGTGGTTCTAATGTTAGTGTGGGCTTCCTCACCAGATTTTTAAGCTACTGTTTGAACCTAATCTTCCAAAAGTCCCCATGGCCCCAGTGGACCTGGTTTTTAGTACATCTTTTCTCTATAACAGTGTAGTCAGACTCTGATTCCCTTGGAGAAGGGAAGGGAAAGGAAAGGAACTATTTTTTTTACCAAGGATATAATCCATACAGGCACTGAGGAAGGCAATCATGTTTTTCTTTCATTCAATATTCACAACAACCCAATGGCATTAGTACAGCTGGTCCAATTTCCTAGAGAAGTTCAATAACTCACCCGATAATTATCAAATTAATAATCAGCAGGCTGAAATGTAAGCTAGGCTCTGTACTTATCACCACAAGTGATAAGTTCTCCTGTTCAAACCCACAGCCTTGGGATGAACTTCCCCTAAAGGGTTCTTGTTTCTGGGTCTTATTTTTGTTATCTGTAAGATAAGGAAGTTATATTAAGTATTTACATGACACTAAAATTGTTTAAATTCTAGAAAAATTCTAAAAAAAACCCCCACCACCTCCACCACCAACAGCAACAATAAAAACACATCCAAGGAGAACAATAACTTTTATGCCCTGAACCCAAAGTTCAGATAAAGAGCTCAAGAAAGTGATTTTCTAATAGGTCTGCAGGAGAAATTAGAGTAAATCTAAGGGAAATCAAGAGGTAGGGCTAATGAAATGTAGTGTTTTTAATTTTTTCCTTGTAGTTCTTTATTTTCTTGATATTACATGACTCTCCGAGGATGAATTTGCATTTACTTAGAAAACAAGCCCATATAATTGCTATTATCATTTTAGTATAAGAGAATAATAGTCAAACAATTACAAGAGCTTATTGCAATTGTTTAAGGCTGGCATGGGTCATGATCCATTTTGAGCTTGTCTGTGTCCTGACACAGTGAGATGTGGGCTCTCAGTGTCCAGGAATTGCATGTGGGGCAGTAGGGTGACCTTCTGTTTCCCAGCTTCTTTAGCTGCCAGATTTTGCTTCAAGAAGATAGGACATAGTTTTCACAATATTCTTTGGTTAAGTCATTGCAGGGAGCCTGAAAAAAGATGCTATTTAATCTTTTATTCTTGGCTATCCCTTTCAAAGCCTTTTCCCACTCTCCTTCCAGGTTTGGAGTCAAGTGTAAATTTTATAAGACTCACAGCATCATGACGTATGGCCACATCATGAAAGGGCCTGTTTTGGAAGTCTGAGGATTTGTTTTTTACAGTTCTAATTTTGTCATATATTTAGCTTAGGGAACTTGGGCAAGTCACTTGTCTTCACTGGGTCTTATTTTTGTTATCTGTAAGATAAGGAAGTTATATTAAGTATTTCCAAGTTAAAGTTACATGAAACTAAAATTGCTATAAAGAAATTTTAATTTCATTTTGAATAAGCCGTTCATTCAAATTACAACAATTTATAGGTAAATGCCTACATAATTTTTCTTAGACTGTTGACAGCTCAGCAACCTCAAAATCATCAACTTAAAAAATACACACCAAAAAGGAGAATCCAAGATGGCAGCATAGGTAAACACCTACACTGCTGCCTCGCACAACAATTTCAAAATTACAACTAAAAGACAGAACAGACATCATCCAGAACCACAGGAAAGCTGGCTGAGTGTAAGTTCTACAGCTAGAAGGAAAGAGAGGGGCTCACAGAAACCCAGAGGAGCTGCAAAAAGCCGAGGTACGGAGACGCGCGCGCTGAGAGAGCGGGTGCCGGAGTACCTGGCTGGCTTTCTCTGGCGGGAGGGAAACGGAGACTCCCAATGGCATTGAACCCCTTATCTTATGACACTAAACCCCAGATCCAGCCGAAACTCATACGGGGGGAGTTTGGACTGTGAAAAGGGAGAGGTGCACGGAAATTTAGGGGAGTCGCAGAAGATCAGGTCTGGTCTCGCACACACACGTTGCTGCGAGGAGGACAGATTGCTGATTGTGCTGCTGGCTTTCACGAGTGGGCGGGAGACAGACCCTCTGAACTGTGCCACTTCTGAGTCCACTGGGCCCCTGTTTCAGGCGAAACCCTGGGGATCTAGACTCCTGTGGTCCTAGTTCGCAGGGAAGCTGGAAAGGCAGCGGTTAGAGGCACTGCAGGCGTGCACAAGAACCGCTCCAGTGATTACCCAGTCACGTGAGACTCAGGGGCCGTGGAGGGCGGGGCCGACTGGAAGGCAAGGCAGTCCCTTAAGCCCTGAGACTCCACCCATCCCAAGCACAATAGAGGCTTCTTTAGTTTTGCGTCTGGTGTCATAAGGCTGAATTCAACAGAGAAGTTTCCCCGGCATAGTGAAAATGCTGAGACAAGGGAAGGGATCACAAACAAAAGAAATGGAGGAAAAAAAACGACTGGATATAGAGTTCAAAACCACACTTATAAGGTTTTTCAAGAATATGCTAGAAAAGTTGGATAAATTTAGTGAGAGCCAAGAGGAGATGAAAAAGGACCAACTAGAGATGCAAAAGAGCCAACTAGAGATGGAAAAGGTCCAACTAAAGATGATAAAGGACCAAATAGAAATTAAACATACACTGACTGAAATAAAAACTATTATACAGAGTCCTAACAGCAGACTAGAGAAAGGCAAGGATCAAGTCAAAA
>JAAGEH010000293.1:27100878-27138288 GCA_011751065.1 Lasiurus cinereus | reverse complement strand
TCCCTCCCTCCCTCCCTCCCTCCCTCCCTCCCTCCCTCCCTCCCTCCTTTCTTTCTTTCTTTCTTTCTTTCTTTCTTTCTTTCTTTCTTTCTTTCTTTCTTTCTTTCTTCTTTTCTTTCTTCTTTCCTTTTCTTTCTTGTGTGTGTGCTGCTACCACTTCTGTGTAAGAGTCCTCTGATCTTGTCAACCCTAGAAATTGTATTACCACTGAATTTTTAGATTTGCATGTTTTTATCTTCCAAGGTCATTTGCTCAAACCTTTCTCTATAGAACATCTGTCAGCAAATCTTGTTGGTTCTTCTTTCAAGCCAAGTGTCCAACCTGGCAGCTCCTCACTGTCTTTACTGTTAACACATAGGTTGAAGGGTAGAAACCACCATCATCATGAGTTTATACCAACTGGTCACCCTACCTCTGCTCTCACCTCCCTAGAGTTTGTTTCTTACAATAGTCCAAGTCATCCTATTACAATGTAAATCATACCATTTTATATCCCTATTTAAAAATATTCCCACAGTTTCCCCCAGCCATTGGAATTAATCCAAAATCATTCAATATAGCCTACAAAGCTCTATCTGATCGAACACTGGGTTTCTTCTCTGACTTCACTATCTTCCCCTAGCCTCCTTGCTCACTATTCAAATTTATGAGAATAAATTTGCCCTCCTTGCTTTTCATTAAACCAGAGGACGATGAATTATAACTCATAGCCAAATACAGTGTGCTGTCTGTTCTGTAAATAAAGCTTTATTGGGTAATAGCTATATACATTCATTTATATTTTGTTTAAGGCTACTTTTTATGATCTAATGATAGAGCTGAGTAGTTGTAACAGAGATATAATGGTTTTGAAAGCCTAAATATGATTCTTTACACAAAAAGTTTACCAATCCTTGCCTTAGATTCATACACACATGCCTGCCTCAGGACTTTGCAGTTGCTGTTTTCTCTATTAAAAAACAATTTCCACAGAAAACTCAAATATCTTCCTCTTTTCACTTTATGCCTCTATTTAAATTTAATCTCTACAAAGGCTGTCACTGATTATCCTATATAGAAAGCAATCCCCATCTCTCTCTATTGTTTAATGCTGACTTGCTTTAAATTCACCTGACATTTTGTGTCTCTTTGTTCATAGATGTGATAAAATACTATTAGTGAACCACCAAAGATTTATAATTCTTTGCATAGTGTAGCATTGTTTCTGAAAGTAGTTGTTCAGCCCAGGGTCATATTTCTCAGCCCCCTTATATCTAGGTGGGATCACCTAACTAGTTCTGACTAATGAAATGTGAGCACAAGTGATATATGTTCTTTCTAGGCAAAGGTGGTAAAACATCAGGAATGCCAATTGCTCACTCTCTCCCTCTTTCTCAGTACCCGTGGAGCTCATATGTTGATGATAGCATCATCACAAGATTAAAGCAGTCTGGCTCCTTGAGTTACTCTTTGGAGAAAAGCTGCCAAACCAGAAACTTTTACATTCAATTTTAGTATTTTTTGTAGTGAGTCTGCTACTAACGAATTCCCAACTGGGCTGGTTTATTCTCTGCCAAATTCATGGTTTTAGACCAGCTAAATCATAAAATTATCTAACTACTTTTGTCTATTAGGTGCAGACTGTGTTCTTTTCTTAAAATTTAATAAATCTTTATTGTTCAGATTATTAACTTTGTTCCTCTCCCGCCCGCCCCCCCGCCATAACTCCCCTCAACCCGGCTCCCACCCCATCCTCTGCCCTTACCTCCCACCCATTGTCCTCATCCATAAGTGTACGATTTTTGTCCAATCTCTCCCTGCAACTCCCTCACCTCTATGCCCCTGATTGTATTATATTCACCAGTTTATTCTGTTCATCAGATTTTTTATTCACTTGATTTTTAGATTCACTTGTTGATAGTTATGTATTTGTTGTTCCTAATTTTTATCTTTACCTTTTTCTTCTCCTTCCTCTTCTTAAAGAGTACTGTTCAAGCATTTCATATAATCCTGGTTTGGTGTTCATGAACTCCTTTAGCTTTTTCTTCTCTGTGAAGCTCTTTTTCTGCCCTTCAATTCTGAATGATAGCTTTGATGGGTAGAGTAACCTTGGTTGTAGGTTCTTGCTATTCATCACTTTGAATATTTCTTGCCACTCCTGTCTGGCCTATATAATTTCTGTTGAGAAATCAGCTGACAGTCTTATGAGTATTCCCTTGTAGGTAAAAAAACTGTTTTTCTTTTGCTGCTTTCAAAATTCTCTCTTTGCCTTTTCCCTTGGCATTTTAATTATGATGTGTATTGGTGTGGTCCTTTTTGTATTACTTTTGTTGGGGTCCTGTGCGCTTCCTGGACTTATAAGTCTATTTCTTTCACCAGGTGGGGGATGTTTTCAGTAATTATTTCTTCAAGTAGGTTTTCAGTATCTTTCTCTTTTCTTCTGGCACCCTCATAATTCTGATGTTAGTATGCTGGCAGTTGTCCCAGAGGCTCCTTATACTATCTTCCAATTTTTGGATTGCTTTTTCTTTTTTCTTTTCCAGCTGAGTGTTTTCTGCTTCTTTGTATTTCAAATCTTTGACTTGATTCTTGCATTCCTAGAGTCTGCTGTTAGGTCTCTGTATAATATTTTTTATTTCAGTGAGTGTATATTTAATTTCTAGTTGGTCCTTTTTCATATCTAGTTGGTCCTTTGGGTCTCGCTAAATTTATCCATCTTTTCTAGGAAATTCTTGAAAAACCTTATAACCATGGTTTTAAACTATATATTCAGTTGTTTGTTTTCCTCCATTTCTTTCCTTTATTTTTAATTATTTTATTTTATTGTATTACATGTATACATATCTCCCCATTGCCCCCCTCCCTCCCAGGCATACCCCAACCCCCCAGTGTCTATGTTCATTGGTTATGCTTATATGCATAGATACAAGTCCTTTGATTGATCTCTTATCTACCCCACCTCTCCTTAATCTTCCTGCTATAATTTCACATTCTGTTTGATGCTTTACTGCCTCTGTATATATCCTTTTGTTCATCAGTTTATAATGTTCTTTATAATCCACAAATGAGTGGGATCATGTGGTGCTTCTCCTTCATTGACTGGCTTATTTCACTAAGCATAGGCTCTCCAGTTCCATCCAGGTTGCTGCAAATGGTAAGAGTTCCTTCTTTTTAATGGCAGCATAGAATGCCATTGTGTAGATGTACCACAGTTTTCTGATCCACTCATCTGCTGACGGGCACCTAGGCTGTTTCCAAATTGTAGCTATTGTGAATTGTGCTGCTATGAACATAGGGTGCATAAATTCTTTCTGATTGGTGTTTGTAATTTCTTAGAATAAATTCCTAAAAGTGGGATTGCTGGGTCAAATGGGAGATCCATGTTTAGTTTTTTAAGAAAACTCCATACTGTTCTTCATAGTGGCTGCACCAGTCTGCATTCCCACCAACAGTGCACGAGGATTCCTTTTCCTCTGCATCCTCGCCAACACTTGTCATTTGTTGATTTGTTGATGATTACCATTCTGATAGGTGTAAGATGGTATCACATTGTCGTTTTGATTTGCATCTCTTGGAAAATTAGTGACTCTGAACATGTTTTCATTTGTCTCTTAGCCTTCCTTCTGTCGTCTTTCAAAAAGGTTCTATTTAGGTCAGTTGCCCATTTTTTAATTGGATCGTTTATCTTCCTTTTATTAAGTTGTATAAGTTGGGTGTAGATGTTGGAGATAAAACCTTTATCAGTGATAACATTTGCAAATATGTTCTCCCATACAGTGGTCTTTCTTGTTGTTTTGTTGATGGTTTCTTTTGCTGTGCAAAAGCTTTTTATTTTGATGTAGTACCATTTGTTTATTTTTTCTTTAGCTTCCATTGCCTTTGGAAGAGTATCAGTAAAGAAGTTCTTTTGGCATATGTCTGAGATTGCGCTGCCTGTGGATTCCTCTAATATTTTTATAGTTTCCCTTCTAATGTTTAAGTCCTGTATCCATTTTGAGTTTATTTTTGTATTTGGTGTAAGTTGGTGGTCCAGTTTCATTTTTTGCATGTATCTGTCCAATTTTCCCAACACCATTTGTTGAAGAGGATATCTTGGCTCCATTGAATGTTCATGCCTCCTTTATGAAATATTAGTTGAGCATAGTGGTTTGGGTGGATATCTGGATTCTCTATTCTATACTATTGGTCTATATGTCTGTTTTTGTGCAGTACCAGGCTGTTTTGAGAACAGTTGCTTTGTAACATAGCTTGAAATCTGGTATTGAGATCCCACCTACTTTCTTCTTCTTTCTCAGGATTGCTGTGGCTATTCGTGGTCTTTTTTTATTCCAGATGAATCTATGAAGAATTCTTTCTAGGTCTGTGAAATATGTTGTTGGTATTTTAATGGGTAGTGCATTGAATCTATAGATTGCTTTGGGTAGTATGGACATTTTAATGATGTTGATTCTCCCAATCCATGAGCATGGTATGCTCTTCCATCTGTTAACATCTTCCTCTATCTCTTTTTTTAGTGCCCTGTAGTTTTCTACATATAGGTCTCTTACCTCTTTAGTTAGGTTTATTCCTAGTATCTTAATTTTTTTGGTGCGAGGGTAAATGGGATTGCTTTTTTAGTCTCTCTGTAATTTCACTATTAGTGTATTGAAATGCCACAGATTTCTTGGCATTAATTTTGTATCCTGCTACATTGCCTAATTCATTTATTAAGTCAATTAGTTTTGGGATGGAATCCTTTGGTTTTTTATATACAGTATCATGTCATCTGCAAATAAGGACAGCTTTACCTCTTCTTTTCCAATTTTGATACCTTTTATTTCTTCTTCTTGTCTAATTGCAATGGCTAATACTTCCAGTACTATGTCGAACAGGAGAGGTGAGAGTGGGCATCCCTTTCTTGTTCCTGTTTTTAGGGGAAATGGTTTTAGTTTTTGCCCATTAAGTATGATGTTAGCTGTGGGTTTATCATATATGGCTTTTATGATGTTGAGGTATGATCCTTCTATTCCCACTTTGCTTAGAGTTTTTATCAAGAAAGAGTGTTGGATTTTGTCAAATGCTTTTTCTGCATCAATTGATATCACTATGTGATTTTTATCTCTCAATTTGTTTATGTGAAGTATCACGTTTATTGATTTGCGGATATTGTACAATCCCTGCATTCCTGGGATGAATCCTACTTTGTCATGATGTATGATCTTTCTGATGTACTGCTGGAACTGATTTGCTAGAATTTTGTTGAGGATTTTGGCATCTATGTTCATGAGAGATATTGGCCTATAATTCTCTTTCATTGTGTTGTCTTTATCTGGTTTTGGTATTAGGGTGATGCTGGTTTCATAGAAGGTGTTTGGAAGTGTTCCTTCTTCTTGAATGTTTTTGAATAGTCTGAGGAGGATAGGTTTTAATTCTTCCTTAAATGTTTGGTAAAACTCTCCTGTGTAGCCATCTGGTCCCAGGGTTTTATTTGCTGGAAGCTTTTTGATGGCAGCTTCAATTTCTTCCATAGATATTGGACTATTGAGATGTTTGGCTTCCTCCTTATTGAGTTTTGGAAGGCTATATTTTTCTAGGAATATGTCTATTTCTTGCAGGTTGTCCACTTTGTTGGAATAGAGTTATTCATAGTATTTTTTAAATTAAATCTTTATTATTCAGATTATTACATTTGTTTCTCTTTTTTCCCCTCCATAGCATCCCTCCACCCAGCTTCCACCCTTCCCTCCCTCCCATTGATCTCATCCATAGGTGTATGATTTTTGTCCAGTCTCTCCCTGTACACCCCTCACCCCTTTCCCCTTGAGAATTATCAGTCCACTCCCTTTCTGTGCTCCTGATTCTAGTATATTCACCAGTTTATTCTGTTGATCAAATTTTTAATTCACTTAACTTTTAGATTCATTTGTTGACAGATACATTTTTGTTGTTCATAATTTTTTGACTTTAATCTTTTTCTTCTTCCTCTTCTTAAAGAGTACCTTTCAGCATTTCATATAATACTGGTTTGGAGTTGATGAACTCCTTTAGCTTTTTCTTATCTGTGAAGCTCTTTATCTGTCCTTCAATTCTGAATGATAGCTTTGCTGGATAGATTATTCTTGGTTGTAGGTTCTTGCTATTCATCACGTTGAATATTTCTTGCCACTCCCATCTGGCCTGCATCGTTTCTGTTGAGAAATCAGCTGACAGTTGTATGGGTGCTCCCTTGTAGGTAATGAACTGTTTTTCTTTTGCTGCTTTTAATATTCTCTCTTTGTCTTTTGCTCTTGGTATTTTAATTATGATGTGTATTGGTGTGGTCCTCTATGGATTCCTTTTATATGGGGTTCTGTGTGCTTCCTGGACGTGTAAGTCTATTTCTTTCACCAGATGTGGGAAGTTTTCAGTCATTATTTCTTTAAATAGGTTTTCAGTATCTTGCTCTCTCTCTTCTGGCACTCCCACAATTCTGATGTTGGTACGTTTGATGCTGTCCCAGAGTCTCCTTACATTATCTTCACATTTTTGGATTCTTTTCTCTTCTTGCTTTTCCAGTTGAGTGTTTTCTGCTTCTTTATATTTCAAATTTTTGACTTGATTCTTGCCTTTCTCTAGTCTGCTGTTAGGACTCAGTATAATATTTTTTATTTCAGTCAGTGAATGTTTAATTTCTAGTTGTTCCTTTTTCATCTTTAGTTGGACCTTTACCATCTCTAGTTGGCTCTTTTGCATCTCTATTTGGTCCTTTTTCATCTCCTCTTGGCTCTCGCTAAGTTTATCCAACTTTTCTAGCATATTCTTGAAAAACCTTTTAAGCGTGGTTTTGAACTCCATATCCAGTTGTTTTTTCCCCTCCATTTCTTTTGTTTGTGATCCCTTCCCTTGTCTCAGCATTTTCACTATGCCGGGGAAACTTCTCTGTTGAATTCAGCCTTATGATATCAGACGTGCAAAGCCACAGAAGCCTCTGTTGAGCTTTGGAGGGATGGAGTCTCAAGGCTTAAGGGACCGCCTTGCCTTCCAGTCGGCCCCGCTCTCCACGGCCCCTGAGTCTCAGGTGACTGGGTAATTGCTGGAGGGGTTCTTGTGCCGGAGCGCTGGCAGTGCCTCTAGACCGCTGCCTTTCCTGCTCCCCTGCGCACCAGGACCACACGAGTCTAGGTCTCCAGGGTTTTGTCTGAAACAGGGGCCCAGTGGAGTCCGAAGTGGCGCAGTTGGGAGGGTCTCTCTCCCGCCCACACGAGAAAGTCAGCGGCACAATCAGCAATCTGTCCTTCGCTCAGTGCCGTGCGCGCCGCCACCAGCCCTCTGATCTTTTGCGACTCCCCTAAACTTCCGTGCACTTTTCCCTTTTCACAGTCCAAACTCCCCCCGTATGAGTTTCGGCTGGATCTGGGGTTCAGTGTCGTAAGAGAAGGGGTTCAATGACGTTGGGAGTCTTCGTTTCCCTCCCGCCAGAGAGAACCAGCCGTGTACTCCGGCACCCACTCTCTCAGCGCGCGCGTCTCCGTACCTCAGCCCTTTGCAGCTCCTCTGGGTTTCTGTGAGCCCCTCTCCCTCCCTCCAACTGTGGAACTTCCACTCAGCCAGCTTCCCTGTGGTTTTGGATGATGTCCGTTCTGTCTTTTAATTGTAGTCTTGAAATTGTTGTGCGAGGCAGCAGTGTAGGTATTTACCTATGCCGCCATCTTGGATTCTCTCCTCATAGTATTTTTTAACAATACTTTTTATTTTGGTGGGGTCTGTTGTTATTTCTCCTCTTTCATTTCTGATTTCGTTTATTTGAGTCTTCTCTCTTTGCTTCTTGGTGAGCCTGGCTAGAGGTCTATCAATCTTGTTTATCCTTTCAAAGAACCAGCTCTTGGTTTTGTTGATCTTTTGAATTGTTTCTTTGGTCTCCATGTTGTTTATCTCCGCTCTGATCTTTACTATTTCCTTCCTTCTGAGTACACTGGGCTTTTCTTGTTTCTCTCATTCTAGCTCCTTGAGTTGTAGGTTTAGGTAGTATACTACCATTTTTCCCTTTTTTTTGCAGTAGGCTTGTAGGGCTATGAACTTCCCTCTCAAGACTGCTTTCACTGTGTCCATAAATTTTTTATTGTTGTGTTGTCATTGTCACTTGTTGTCATGATGTTTTTTATTTCTTCCTTGATCTCTTTGGTTACCCAGTCATTGTTTAATAGCATGCTGTTTAGTTTCCATGTATTTGATTTCTTTCTATTGTTTTTCTTATAGTTGATTTCGAGTTTTATGCCACTGTGCTCTGAGAAAATGCTTGATATGATTTCTATCTTCTTGAATTTGAAGAGACTATTCTTATGAGCCAACATATGATCTATCTTTGAAAATGACCCATGTGCACTAGAGAAGAATGTATATTCTGTGGCTTTGGGGTGAAATGTTCTGAAGATGTCAAGTAATTACATCTGGTCTAGTGAATCATTTAGGATTGATGTTTCTTTGCTGATTTTTTGTTTAGATGATTTGTCCAGTGGTAACAGTGGGGTATTAAAGTCTCCTACTATGATTGTATTGCTGTCAATCTCTCCCTTAATATCCTCCAGAAGTTTTTTTATGCATTTAGGTGCTCCTATATTGGGTGCATATATGTTTACCAGAGTTATTTGTTCTTGTTGAATTGTTCCCTTTAGTATTATGAAGTGGCCTTCTTTATCTCTTGTTATGTCCTTCACTTTGACATCTAATTTGTCAGATATAAGTATTGCAACCTCAGCTTTTTTTTTCATTTCCATTTGCCTGAAATAACATCTTCCATCCCTTCACCCTCCATCTGCGTGCATCTCTTTTCCTGAGGAGGGTTTCTTGTAGACAGCAGATATGTGGATCATGTTTTCTTATCCAATCGATTACCCTATGTCTCTTGATTGGAGCATTTAATCCATTTACATTTAAAGTTATTATTGATAGGTGTTTATCTGTCGCCATTTTTAGTCCTTAGCGCAGAGTTCCTTCTTCGCTTCCTATTTCTTTTTATTACAGCAGAGCCTTTTACATTACTTACATTGCTGTTTTGGTGTTTATATATTCCCTTAGTCCTTTTTTGTCTGTGAAGCTTCTGATTTCACCTTCAATTTTGATTGAAAGTCTTGCAGGGTACAGTATTCTTGGATTCAGACCCTTCCTTTGCATGACTTTGTATATTTCATTCCATTCTCTTCTGGCCTGATGAGTTTCTGTTGAAAAATCAGTAACTAGTCTTATGGGGGTTCCTTTGCAGGCAACTTTCTGTTTCTCTTTGGCTGCTTTTAAGATTCTTGCTTTGTCATTGCTGTTTGCCAATTTAATTATAATATGCCTTGGTGTCGGTTTTGTGGGGTTAATTTTGCTTGGGACTCTGTGAGCTTCTTGGATTTGTGTGGGTTTTTCCTTTCCTATAGTGGGGAAATATTCTGTCATTATTTCTTCAAACTGGTTCTCTAATCCTTGTTCAGTTTCCACTCTTTCTGGAACCCCAATTATGCAAATGTTGTTTTTTTTAGTGTTATCCCCAAGTTCCCTTAGGCTCTCCTCTTGCTTTTTAACTTTTTTTTCTAGAAGCTGCTGTACTTGGGTATTTTTTCCTACCGTGTCTTCTAGCTCACTGATGCGGTCCTCTGCTTCTTCTAGTCTTCTTTTGATGCTTTCTATTGAGTTCTTTATAGCAGTGATGTCATTTTTTATTTCTTCTTGATTATTCTGCATTTCTTTAGGTTCTTCTGCATTTCTTCTTTCTTCTTCTGCATTTCCTCTTGGGTCTTCTTCATTTCCTCTTTGTCTTCCATTCTTTTCATCCATCTTATGATCATTTCTCTGAACTCTTTCTCTTTTCTGGTGAAACCTGCCTTTCTGTCTTATGTGAGCGGTTTCTTTTTCTGCCCATGGTCTTTCTTCTCCAGGTGTCTGGTTATGTAGTTCTCTCTCCTTATCCCAGGCAAAATCTGACCTTTCTGTGTCCCGTGTGTAGCTCCTCTGTGTCTGCACAGTTTGGAGAGCGGTGTTCTGGGTCCTTCGCTTTTCGGTGGGTGCTTCAGTCTCAGCTTTCAGACTGCCGCAGACATCCACCTCCCTCTGCAAGATGGCGTGGTCTCCGCGTTCGAGCTGGTGGCTCCGGCAGACAAAAACCCCGTGGCAGTGGGGCTGCCTGGCCAGGAGAGCCCCATCCAGGATACCCCCACCTTCTCCTGGAGGATAACTGACTCTTAACTTGCCAACAAACACTCCCAGTATGACTCTCAGCTGTTCTCTCTCCCTCTTCCCAGCGACAAAGCTCGTTTGTCTACTCCGCCGCCATTTTTCCTCCTCCTCCATTTCTTTCGTTTGTGATCTGTTTCTTTGTCTCCACATTTTCACTGCTTCCCTGAGTTGGTAGAGTAGCTTTGTGTACTATATGGCCCAGTAACTCCACCTTCCCAGTTACCTGAGGTAGACTCTCTTGGTGCACCCTTTTGTGGACTGTGTGCATAGCCTTGTTGTAGTTAAGTCTTGATTGTTGTTGGTATCACTGGGGGGAATTGACCTCCAAGCCAATTGCTTGTGAGTATCAGCTGTGTCTATGCCAGGAGAACTTCTGTGCTGGAGACAGCCTTATGATACAAGACTTGCACAATTGCAAAAGCCTCTGTGTTCTGCTTGGATGGTGTGGAGACTCAGAGCTGAGCAGACAGCCTTGGCTCCCTGTCAGCTCTGCCCTACATGGCCCCTGTGTCTCATTGTCCCCCAGTAATTGCTGCAGCCCTCTCTGTGTGCACTCATGATTGTGTGTCTCCAGACCTCTGCCTTTCGCATCTCCCCTGAGTTTCTGTGCGCTCCGCGGACCCGTATGAGTCTGGGTCCCCACCTGAAATTGGGGTTCAATGTAGTCAGAAGTGAAGTTCAGTGCAGTTGGGAGGTTCAGTCTTCCTCCCACTAGAGAAAGCCAGCAGCACAATCAGCAGTCAGTCCTCTCTACGTTCACTTGTGCGTGTGCTTCCAGACCTCTGCCTTTCTCGGCTCCCCTAAGTTTCCATGCACTCCTTCCTTTTTTTGACAGTCCAGACTCCCCTGTGTGAGTCTCGCCAGGAACTGGGGGTCAGTGCAGTCAGAAATGGGTTTAGTGCAGTCAGGAGTTTCCATCTCCCTCCTGCTAGAGGATGTCAGCCAGGCACTCAGTTACTCATCCTCTCCACATGGATGTCTCTGTACCTCAGCTTTTTGCAGCTCCCCTGAGTCTCTGTGAGCCCCTCTCTTTCCTGTTAGTTGTAAAATTTCCACTCAGCCAGCTTTCCTGTGGTTCTGGATGATGACCGTTTTGTCTTGTAGCTGTAGTTTTGAAATTGTTGTGCAAGGCAGCAGTTGAGGTGTTCACCTATGCTGCCATCTTGCTTCCCCCCCAGACTATATTCTTTAGACAAGACTATTTCAGACTGCTTCTTCTTATGTAGACCTATGATATTATTTTTATCTCCACATGACACTTTCAGTTGATGATCAAGACTTATATTTAAGAAAAACAATTAACCAGGAAAATCCTAATCTTCTCACCAACAAATCTATAGACCCACCACCATGAATACCCATATCCTCTCTACTTCCTCCTAATGAAACTGATTAGATATCATATCAGTGGCCAAACTTGCCCAAGAGCTTTGGACCCTATCTTCTAACAAGGACATTTCTCTTTTGTTTATTTTTTGTCTCTCCTGCATTGTCAATATTCCCATTTCTACTGCATCACTCCCAGAAACATACAAATAAGCTTTGGTATATCTCAACTTATCATGCAAAACAAATAAACCAAAGTCCCCTTTTGATACCTCTGTCTTCTGGTTATTATCTCATTTCTTTGTCCCCATTTATAACAAGCCTTTTGTCAAGAGTTACTTATACATGATGCCTCTACCTTCTTACCTTCTGTTTGGATCATAATCCTTTCCAATTTGGTTCCAATTCAGAAAACTCCCCTGGAACTGCTTTGGTCAAAATCACCAGTAATCTCTATATTGTCAAATCCAATTAGATTGGCATATCCTCATTTTATTCTATTCTTTAGCTGTATATAGGCCAGTTGGCCACTTTTGCTTTCTTAGAGCACTCTCATCCTTAGGTGCCTGTGACTTTACTGTTACCCTGTGGTTTTCCTCTATCTTTTTCTTAATTTTCTTCACAGGTTCTTTCTGTTCCTGACACCTTTACATGTAGGCACTCCTTAGGGCTCAGGTCTTGGTCCTGTTTTCTTTCTCATTCATGTTCTCTACTTAAGAAGTCTCATCCTTCCCATGGGTTTAAAAACTGCCTATTTGCTGAGAACTTTCTAACTTATATTTCTGTCTTAAACTTTTCATCTCTATTTCAAACCCATATATGCAACTGTATACTTGACATGTGTATTTAGATGTCTCATAAGCATCTCAAACTTAATTTGCTCACCCCTCCATACACATTCTAAACTTGTCCCTTTTCTACCACCTTAATAGCTCAAAGCAGACATATTGTGCTGCTCTTGTTTCTTCTTTCTTCCTTAAAAATTGTATGAGTGAGTCCTTTCACTTCCACTTCCAAAATAATCTCAAATTAATAATTTTCTCCAACTCTATGGCCAACAATCTAGTCCAAGTCACATCATGTCTGACTTGGACTATTATAATAGACCTAGTTTATAATCTCCCCATTTCTTCTCTTAGCATACTCCAAAAAGTGTCTTATCTTCTATAAAGCGATAGCCATGTATTTTAATGTGCATGCTTTTTATTTATATGTGCATTAAAATAATAATATTCCTTATGAAGTAAGAAGTTTGTCCATCTGGCGAGAATATAGGTCAGGCTTTGGAAACGTCTTAACAAAATGTCTAACTTGCCAATTACAGTATCCAAAATATATAAACGTGGCATCCATATTATTTCATTCCCTGAAGACTTGTCCTAGTAGTATGTAGTTTGATAAGAAAAATTTGAATTCAGGACAATTCTAGGCAATCTAAGCCAATATGTTTCCTGCAATCATAAGCAGGAAATTCATGTGCACCGAGATGTTGCCAGGAACTTTCTCCTTGAACTATAATCTTGCTCCCTTTAAAAGTCAGACTAAGAGTACTTTTTTAGATTAAGAATGTTTAAGCCCTATTTTGCCAAAGAGGTAAAAATAGAATTGTTCTAAGTTAAGGCTCTATCTCCCTTTCTTCAGAACACCTGGAAGACTTAGGGAAATTCAGTATGAACAATTATAGTACTCTTGAGTTCTTCATTTTGTCCTAGTGTTAAATGAGAAAATTATATACCTTCAATATTATATCAGCTCAGGGCTTAACATCACCATTTTTTAAAGCTCACAATTCTGGTAGTTGTAAATTTTGATTGCTCACAACTGAACCATTCTTCTGGACTCTTCTTGGATGAGTCATGCAGCTGTAGTTATGTGACATCTTGACTAGAGTAGGATAGTCTAAATGGGCCTCACTCACATATCTGGTGCTGTCCATCAGATTGATTTCTGATCCTCTAGAAAGCCAGCCTGTGTTTCTGCATGTGGCAGCAGCCTTATTACTAGAATATGAGAGCAGAAGGAGACAAGTTCTCTTGAATCCTAGGCTAGAAAATCACACATCACTTCTATTGGCCAAGCTGGTCTCAAGACCAGCCCGGATTCAAGAGTTAGAGAAATATATTCCACTTTTTGATAAGCAAATGAAAAACTCACATTGTTTAAGTAATAAAGCTTCCATAAAAATCCCTAAAATACTAGAGTTGGAGAACTTCCAGGTTGGTGAATCGGAGGAGATTGGGGAGAGTGGAGAGAACATAGAAGTGTTACCCTCTTTCCACAAATCTTGCCCTATGTGTCTCTTCCATTTGGTTGTTCCTGAGTTGTATCCTTTTACAATAAAGCATTAATCTAATCTAATAGGGAAATTGTTTTTCTGAGTTCTGTGAACCGCTTTAGAAAATTATTGAGTTTGAAGAGAGGGTTGGGGAACCTCCGATTTATAGGTGGTTGGACAGAAGCACAGGTGACAACCTGGACTTGCAGTTGGCATCTAAAGTGGAGGGCAGTCTTGTTGGAAAGAGCCCTTAAACTGTGGGATCTGACACTATTTCCTGGTATATGGTGTTATCATGGAATTGAATTACAGGATACTCAGTTGGTGTCTTATAGAGAATTGCTTGCTGGGGAAAACCTTCACACATTTGGTAGCCAGAGTAGAATGGGTTTGAAAAGAGTTTTTTTTTTCTTTTCAGGAGACTACAGCATTTTAGCCATTTAATAATTCAAGAACACTTCTCTTATTCACGAATGATCCCTAGCAAATTTCCATCCAGAGTACTGGTATAGTTACCAAAGTATAGAATAGTAAGCAAAGTATATTACAGCAAGCAAAGATGGTCTCTAGTGGCTAAAATATGTGCCATTCTACCCACTGGATTATCCAATAGTCATTTGAGAAACCTGTCTACTGTTATTTTGCACATATTTCTCTATGGTTATTATCTAATTTCTAAGCCCATAAGCAGATTAAATAAGCAAAGTAGAATGATATTGTGAGTAGCTTAAGGAAGGTTCATTAAGTTTAAGAAATTTTAGAAATTGTTTGGACATTCTGATAATTATAGAAGCAGAAATACCAAGGAAAGGAGGCACAAAAACTCAAAAAGCATAACAATCTCAGGCACCTGTGCATAATCACAAATAACCCTATAAGTAACAACCTTTGAGGACAGCATTCCATTGCTATTAGGCACAATATTTACTAGTCTTTATTATAGATAGTCCCGAGTTGCCAGGAAAATATATTGCACTAGAAGCCTGGTGCATAGATTCATGCACATTGAAAGTAAATTAATTAGAAGGTGGCCAATGGGGTGCGACTAGGCAAGAGGGGCTGGATACACCCTGTAGCCAACCTCCCATAGTCTCTCCCTGGCCCACACACCTGGGGCAGTGCCGGGGCTTGACAGGGTGTCTCTGGAGTGAGCAGGGTCTCTCCTGCAGGTGAGTCTCTCGGCCTGGCCTCTGGGGATTGGGCCAAAACCAGCAGTTTAACATCCCCCAAGGGGTCCTGGACTATGAGAGGGCACTCTTCAAAGTTGCTGTTGCTCAGCAACTCCTGCCGTTGAGCATCTGCTCCCTACTGTTCATTGTGTATCATCGTTACTGGCTGGTCTGCTGATCAGCCAGCCACTTAGGCTTTTATATATATAGATTCAAACAGTCAATTTAAAAAGACATGATTATTACTATTATTATTATTATTGGTTTTTGTACTTTAAGGTGCCAAGTTCAGTTAATGGGAAGATTAGCTTGTTGCATGACTCATTCACTATCTTTTCTCACACATTTTTATGTAGCATCTACTACAAGCCAGGCACTGAACTAGGAGCTAGACCCATAGTGGTGGACAAAAACACTGCTATTGTCCTGGTGGAGACTGTAGGGTTGCACTGGAGATAGGTAGTTACCAAACAGGCAAAAATAAGGAAATACATAATTCAACTATGTGAAAGCCTACCAGAGAATATAATTTGGGAGTGAGCAGGTTTAAAAATACAGTGAGTGATGCGCTGCTTAATGATGGGGAACTGTCTGAGAAATGCATTGCTATGCGAACATCATAGAACACAGGTCCAAAGACCTAGATTTTATAGCCTGCTATACACCTAAGTATATGGCTTAGCCCAGTGGTTGGCAAACTGTGGCTCACAGTTTGCCTCTCTGTTGACTAATGAGTTTGCCAACCACTGACCTAGACTCTTGATTCCAATAATTACAGGCTGTTGTTGTTCCTTGTGATTAAAACCCCTATCCCAGTGGTCGGCAAACTCATTAGTCAACAGAGCCGCAGTTTGCCGACCACTGGTGTAGCCTATTGCCACTAGGCGACAAGCCTGTTTAGCATGTTATTGTATAAAATAACACAAAACTAAATCAAATACAAGATAAAATTATGCAACCAAGAGATGCAGTAAACATTAGATTATGAGGCTGCTGCTGGTGTAACATGGCATGGCATACTGCTTTATACAAACTTTTTAATTTTTTATAAATAGAAAGAGTACACTCTAAAACAACAACCAAAAGTGTATCATAGTAAATACATAAAGCAGTAATATAGTTATTTATTATCATTATTAAGTATTTTTGGGTGTACATGATTGTAAATGCTATACTTTTATAGACTGCAGTGCAGTGGATTTGTTTATACCAGCATCACCACAAACACATGAGAAATGATATTCAGATGTTTCCACATAATGGTGTTAAGATGATTATGATGTCAGTAGGCAGCTCCATTAAAATCTTATGGAACCACTGAAGTATGTGAAGTTTGTTGTTGACCACAACTTGTTATATAGTGCATGTAGAGGGAGGAAGAGAGGTTCAATAGTAGAAACAATAGGAAAAGGACTTTGGATAGGAAAGAGGTTGGCAACATACGGGAGCTATAAGGAAGCTAGAGAGACTAGAGAAGGTCATGCAAAAGATTGGGGTTGGGGGTGGAGAGAATAGAACTGAAGATGAAGGAGCCAGTTTATGGGGGGCTTTGCAAACCATATGAGGAGTTGGTTTCAAAGTACCGTGGAAAACCTTCAAAGGATTTCAAGCTTAGTCCCTGGATAACCAGTGCTAAGTGTTTCTAAATGCTTTATTATTATACATTTTGTTATTTATTTCTCTTTGTTTTACTTATATTTGTAGAAATGATGAAGGGATACTTCTGCAAATGTGGGTACATAAATGAATCCAAATATCAAGGGCCTTAATATTTGGGAGGGCCTCCTTAAGGAACAGGATTCAAAATTACAAATTAAAATTCAGAACAGAATTGTCCTTGGAAGAGCCCCATGCAAGTGAGGGGCAGTAAGCTTAAGCTTTGTTGAATCACTATATGTCTACTCCTGGTATTGTGGAAAGGGCTTTACAGATACTCCTGGCTTTAGATGGGAACCAAAGTTGATTTTCATATTTGAGAAGTGCTTGAAACACTCACTGCACACTCTTCAGAAGCACTGCCGCCCTGCCCCCACGTCCTCCTCCTCCTCCTTCTTTTCCCTTCTTGTATTCCGCTGTGCAATGCTCCCTAACTCAAACAGCTCAGATTAAAAACTCTAGTTTTTGTGATTATCTTATAATTGTTTTGAAATTTTTCTGTTGAACTATTTCATTCTCCCACATAAGTGTACATACATCCTTTGTAACAACATACAACTGAAAGTTAGCCTGGGTGTATCTGAAATGGTATGGAGCCGAAGAGGAGAAATGGAAAAACAATGAGATTCATATATGTTAATAGTCACATTTTAGAGATTCCATTTTCTTGGAAGAAAAATACTGGTAATTTTCCAGAAGCCTGGTGAACTGTTTTTTCAAAGCTTCAAAAAAACAAAGAACTGGAAAGTTCAGGTGCTTTATTGTTGCTTTGGTCCTACCATAGCCTCTGAAATCTTATTCAACACTGTTGTCTATCTCTTACCTATTTGTCAGACTGTTTTACTATAAGAAATGGTGTCTATTCCATGAACTGCTCTCTCTACAGAAATAGTACTCTGTTCTTCATGAAATAGAGGGAAGGATGAGCTGGCTAATTTATTCCATTCTTAATGCTTTGCAACAACAGTTACAATGAATGAAAATGATTGTGTTTATAGGCCTGGTCTGCAGATATGAAAAACTGCTGGAAACGGTTGAATGTGGAATGGCTTTAATTTACTATGTGGATGTCAGCCCATGATCTGCCTGCTTTTTGTTAACTTATATAAAAGAGAACGAAATACAGAGAGCAAAAGCTTTCAGAATGGCTGGACTTTAAAAGAACCAGTACTTGAAACTCTCAGATTGTTATTTACATGAAAAAAACAGGGTATTGTTCTGACGGAGTGGAAAAGGAGGGGGACAGAACTGTGGAGAGGATGGAGAGCTAGAAGACATGCTCATTAGTGAGAATGCACATGGATTACCCCTGTCAGTGGCTTCCTCCATTGGCAGAATGGCCTGGAGATGCCCTGGGACAAGAAAAGCTTGGTATGATGAATAAGCAGGTCATGAGAATACAGTTTCACTCTGCACCTAGAATATGGTCCCTGGATTCTCTGTATGTGATTTAAATAACAATTGTTTGATACTGACTGGACTAAAGAATGGTAAATGTTGGTCATTCTTTTATCTTTCTGTCCCAATGCCGATAGGATAGTTCATTAAATAACAAAACGGAAGGAAACCCTTCAGTAACCTACTCTTTGCTCCTCAGTTTCCACATTTAGCTTTAATTGCACAGTACTGCACTGCTGAGAAATGTAACTCCAGCCTCCTGCCAAAGTACTCAAATTGGGCATCCTGGATGATTTATAGCAACATTTAATCACCAGGCCTTTGATTTTCACGTCTTATAAATACTAAGTAGAAGAAAACAGTCCCTGCCTCCCTTCCATCCCATAAGAGGACAGAATGGTTATTCATGTCTCATTATCATGCCCTTAATCTTCCTTCTCTTTTTTTTAAGGTAGTATTGAAACCATCTGGGCTGCTTTGAAGTCAGTTTATTTTACTAAATTAAGCTTTCTCAGACTGTGTCCTTCTTCTTTACACCAGGCTACAGAATATCTGATTAATTTTGGCACAAGAACACCTGTGTTTATAAATCTGACAATTTGGTCTGTAGATGAAGGAAGCTGTAGTCAGAAATTTGTGCC
Source organism: Lasiurus cinereus (assembly GCA_011751065.1). Classification (NCBI taxonomy): domain Eukaryota; kingdom Metazoa; phylum Chordata; class Mammalia; order Chiroptera; family Vespertilionidae; genus Lasiurus; species Lasiurus cinereus. Next base: position 27,119,671 of record JAAGEH010000293.1, on the reverse strand, counting down.
AAATTAAGTCTATTGGTAGGCCCCAGTTTTTTTTTTCTTCTTCTTGAAATGATTTTGGATTAAACATTTCCTTATGTGAATAAATATCTTTTGCTTTAAGTATCAGGTTATTTAAAGAGACAGTATAGTATCATGATAAAAAATATGAGATTTAGATTCAGAGAGAACCAGGTTCAAATATTAGGTCCACAACTTTCTGTCTGATTTAGGAAAGTCTCTTTATTGCTCTGGCTCTAGTTGTAAAACAATGATTGTGGAACCCAGCTTCCAAGAGAGCCCCAGTGATCTCTGCCTCCTGGCATTTATTCCCTGGTCTCCTCCTCTGTTGAATAGGCTTGACTTTTGTAACCAATATAACATTGTGGAGATGAAGATTTCTTTACCTGAGTCTAGGTAAAGAAAGACATCATGATGTCTGCCTTGCCCTCTCTTTTGGATTCCCCAGTCTGGTGGAAGTTAGGGGCCATGTTGTATGGATAGTCAAGCTGCCCACAAATAGCCCATATGGCAGGAACTGTGGTTTCCTGCCAGCAGCCAGCACCATATGAGTGGGCCATATTGCAAGCCCTTTTTTTTAAAAAAAAAAAAAAACACCCTTTATTGTTTAAAGTATTACATGAATCTCCTTTTTTCTCTCATTGACCTCTCCTCCGGCACCCCCCTCCCTAAAGCACCAGCCCTCACCCCTCACCCCACTACTGTCTATGTCCATTGGTTTTGCTCATATGCATGCATACAAGTCCTTTGGTTGATCTCTTACTCCCTCGTCCTCCTGCCTTCCCTCTAGGTTGGACGGTCTGTTCCATGCTTCTATGACTCTGGATCTATTTTTGTTCATCAGTTTATGTTGTTCATTATATTCCATACATGAGTGAGATCATGTGATATTTATCTTTCTCTGAATGGCTTATCTGCAAGCCCATTTTCCAGCCTCAGGGAAGCCTTCTGATGTCTTCAACCCTGGCTGGTGTCTTGACTGAAACCTCATGAGAGATCCTGAGCTAGAAACACCCAGTTATGCTGTTCACAAATTCCTGACCTCTAGGAACTAGGGGAATAACAAATGTTTACTGTTGTTTTGAGGCCCTGAGTTTGGGATACTTCGCTATGTAGCAATAGGTAACTGATACCATTATAATGATAGCACTCCCTCATAGGATTGTTGGGAGGATTAAATGTGACAATAGAAGGGCTTTCCACAGAGTCTGTCAGGTAGTAAGTGTAATTCCAAAAGATAAAATCATTAGTTGTGGGAGCAACTTGATACTAGAAGACAATTTTCTCCAGTACCTGTACTCCAAATGCTTTACCTGGGCTCTGCGTTTAGTTGATGAATAACTCCAGTTTTATAGCAGGCTCCTGAGTGAATGGCTAATGGGGTGATCTTTCTGATACTTCTTGTGTGCTGCCTCATAGCTTTTATCCCACTTTATAATTTCAGTCTTACTGTTGAAACCAGCTGCAGAGCAATATACTGGTGACAACTGCCTCTGCTGCATAGGTACCGTTTGCTTCCACCCTGCAACTACCTCATGGCACCCGCGCATGGACCCTTTCAAACTTTTGGATGCTTGTGCAAACTTGGACCCATTAGAAATGGGAGATGGTTTATAAATCCTCTCTCTTTCTATCATTTGGCTGAATGATTATGAGGAGTTGTCCTTCTGGGGTGGAGGCCTGATGCTCACATGGAGATCTGCTAAATGGTGTGCCTGTGGCATGGCTCTCTCTCCTTTGTCTCACTCCTCCCAGTTCCCCACTCCTGTTCCTTGGGCTCACTACCTAAAATAAACTACCGGCTTGCCAGCCCTGCATGTCTCTGGCTCTGCTCCTTGGAAGTAACCTTAGGCTGAGACACATGGCTCTAATAAGGTGTTGGCTGAGTACTGTTTCCTTGATGTGTGTTCATGAAACTATTACCGATATTTGCTTTAATCTCTTCAATAGTTTTCCACTATTCTGAGGACAAAGTCTCAAACATCTCATGTGGTGGCAGGGGCCTCCAAAAACTGAGTCCTGCCTACACTTTTAGCATCTTCTTCCAACTTGCTGGCCCATTCTTCTCTATCTTGACCTTACTGGGCTTTAATTCCCTTTATATGACAGCCTCTTTGTTGTCTCTGAACCAGGAGAATATTGTTTCTTCTTACCAGTTGTTACTCTTCAGGCCCCAGCCTAAATACAATATTCCCAAGAAGGCCTTGAAGATATCACTTTATCCCTATATCAACCTGAATTTCTGTTTTCTTTCTTTCCTCTCTCCCTTCCTCCCTCCCTCCCTCCTTCTTCTCTCTCTTTCCCCACCCCCTCTCTCTTTCTCTCTCTTGACTTAGCAGCCTTCACAAGTTTCAGTTTTATTTCCATACATGAATTTAAAAAAATATATCCTGGCTATACATTTACTTAATTTTAAAAAAGCAAAGCATAATTGTTTGCCACAATTATTATTATTATTTTTTTTACTTTATATGCTATCTTGTTTTTTAAAATTTATCTTTATTGTTGAAAGTATTACAGATGTCCCTACTCCTCCTCTCCCCACTGACCTCTCCACACCACTCTCGCCCCCTCTCCAGGCCTTTACCACACTATTGTCTGTCCATTGGTTATCTGTATATGTATATAAGCTTTTTAGTTAATCTCTTCCTAAACCCTCCCTCTGCAATACATCATTCAGTTGCATGCTTCAATGTTTTTTTAATACCTATTTTACTTAAAAATATTTTCCTTTTTTAAATTGAATTTATTGGGTTGACATTAGTTCATAAAACCATACTAGTTTCAAGTATACAACTCGATAAAACATTATCTGCACTCATTGTAAGTATTTTCTTAATGTTTTCATTTTCTTCTTGAGTGTGAACTATGAAGGTAAGAACTGTGATTATCTTGTTCTCTATTGATTAATGTTTGGCTTAGAGAACATTTCAGTGAATGAAAAAAAGAATTTACCTTGGCAAAATCTAGTTGGCTGACAGTTTTCTGTTATTTTTTTTTAATGCTTTGATCTGTCTCTTTAAACTGTGAATCATACCCCAAAGGACCTTCCTCATCAAGCCGCTGAGACAAGGAACATATCATTTTAACACACAAATAACAAATTTATTAGTAGTAAAGGATTTATTTTTACAATTACTTTTTTTACCACTTTATAAAAGAAATGTTATAGGCTCATCTCAACTGACATGCTCCCATAGTAATCCTATCCTATATAATATCTTATATAATAAAAGGGTAATACAGTGGTACCTCGAGATACGAGTGCCCTAACATACGAGATTTTTGAGATACGAGCCGTCGAGCCAGCTATTTTTGCTTTGAAATACAAGCAACAGTTGAGATACAAGTAATCGCGCGGATTGGCCGGCTGCACACGATCCACCAGTTTGCCACTACTCGAGCGTCTGATAGTTTCCCACACCTCAAGGTTACGAAACGAATTAAACTCGTATCTCGAGGTACCACTGTATGCAAATTGACCGAACAACAGAATGATGAGACTGACCACCAGTGGCCAGATGATCAACACAGGAGTTGCCCCCTGGTGGTCAGTGTATTCCCACAGGGGGAGCGCTGTTCAACCACAAGCCAGGCTGATGGCTGGTGAGTGCTGCCTCCAAGGCAGCGCTAAGGATGTCCAACTATGGTTTAGGTTTGCTCCCCATCAGTCGGACAAACCCTGAGGGCTCCTGGTCTGCTAAAGGGTGAAAGCTGGGCTGAGGCCCCTTTCCCCCACCCCCCGCCCCAGTACAAATATTGTGCACCAGGTTTCTAGGTTAGATTATAAGTCAGTTTACAAAATTTGATTGACAGACAACTTTTAGAGATCATATATTGGATAGACTCTACTCCTGCCTGTTTAAGTAAAACTTACAGTTTCAGTTCATGTAATCTAAGCTCTACTTAAATGGAAAAGATTTTTTTCCGTTCAATATATGTTGAAGGAGCACTGTACTGATGAGTCAGTAGGAAACGGGAGGTACCCATCCTAGGAAATCTTCTAGCCATTTTGAACACCATTTAGATGACTGAGGTTTACATCAGGATGCTGCTTGTATATTTTAAAAAAGATAGTATTTTATGAATGAGATCATTCTTAGGAATATTTTAGGGTAAAGTCTAGATCTTGTATTTTGTAATATCAGATAGTTTAAATTTATAAACTGATACTGAAAATCTGAAATTATATCAGAATTGTATGATGGTACAGGTAAGAAACCCCTGAACAATGATATATTTGAAACACATATCATTGATGAATATGTTTACAAAATAGAAGTCAACTCTGTGATAGATCAATAATGTGCAACAATAATTCCCTTGACATTTTATAAAAGGCTGTATACTAAGTTTATTTTGTCCTTCATAATAATCAAGATCACATACTTTATGTGGCAAAAAAAACAACAACATTTATTGCACAGATATTTATTGAATGCCTACTATGTTTCAGGCACTTCTCTGGACATATGAGATACAGCAAGAACAAAATATATCTTAGCATGTTCTTTTCAAGAACAGATTTTGCCATGGTAAAGGGCTTTGCAAAACCTCCTGGAAAGGAAATGGCTGACATCATTGGGAATTACTGTTGGGCCTGCTACAGGAAATTGCCAACAGATTTCCCACGGTGTTTTCTGAAGCACTAGGATCTTCCGAAGGGGAAGCAGTGTCATGAATTTCATCTAGACCCAGCTGTCACAGCAGTTTATTCGAAGGCTAGAAATGTTCTTTTTCTCTAGGAAATTGAGATAGCAATGAACTAAGCTAGTTGAACTCATATCTCAGCCACAGGAATTCCCTATGGTGGAGCTGACCCCTCTTTCTCTAGAATAGGGGAGACTCGACCAGACATTGAGCAGTTGCTGAAGAGTAGAGGATAATCATATGTAGAGAAGCCAAAGGTTGTAGACAGTCTTAGAAATTTAGGACAAACCACATTTTAGTCCAGATTTGATCAGGCAAAATACATTAAAAATTAATTCCTGGGACAAAATAGAAGCAATTGAATGTAAAATTTAGATCACTGATTCTAAAGCTTGGGTAAGCACCTGAATTGCCTGTGAAACTAAAGTTAAATGTTAATTGGAACAAATCTGACACGGCAATACTGAAGTTTGAGGACCATTCACAGAGATGTTAAAATTCACTTGGTGATGAACTCCATTTCTGCAGTCACTGGTTGGGATAACTTTCTGTGGTGCATGAAGTGGACACCTTTTTATTTTTAAAAACCTGTAAAAATAAAAATCACAATAATTACAACATTGTAAAAATTTGCTTTTTAGCAGATTATATTAACTAAGAAGGTCATATATGACTATAGGTATTGTGGTTCAAATTTAGATTAAGCATTCCTTTGATTAATTGGAAAATACTATAAAATATATTCATTTTTATTTGTCCAAACACCACAATTAAGGTCTAAGTTTGGATCCTTGCACAATTGTCTATTAAACTAGGGATTTTTAAGCTTTAAAATATTTTTATTTAAAATGTATATCATAATATATGAAATCAAGTAAATCAACAGTTGGGAGATGTGAACTATGTTAATGGGATTGTTACTGCTATTTAATGAAACCAGTGGCTTTTATGACTTAAGTACAAAGAGAACCTTGTGGGTTTTGTTTTCTTTGAGTGTTATTCAATTTAATATATTTTAAAACTAAAAAAAAATTCTTTAAAAAATAGTAGATTATATAAATCCTTGATTAGCCACATTTGCAGATTTCTTTATGAATGACGGTAGGAATAATTTTTCCTTTGATGTTTTCTCCCAACATTCTGAACTCTATGTGTAAAGTGTATGTTTAAAGTGTATGCAGCACATTACTCTTGCTAAAATTTTTTGAGTTTTTCTTTACAAAAAGCAGTGGAAATTCACCAGAATAAACCATAAATCATTGCCACGCTTGATTCCAACAAACTGGAATTGCACAACAAAATGAGCATACAATTAAAAAAGTGGCAGGTCTAGTGATTGTTTAAAGTATAGTATAGCCCAAGGAAAAACGAAAAAGAAGTTATAAGAGTTGAGTTGTATATGGTATAACAGGATGAGACTCTAAAGTACTAACAGAATTTAGAGCTCTCATAATCCTGGTCTAAAGCAAATACCTTTTCTTTCTTTTGCAGATTTCTGGAATTAGAAACCTATGTTTACAGATTGCTATAATTTACTTTTTTCTTTTATTAGTGTTCAACACTATGATGCTTTTAGTGGGTGCTGCTCTATCTTGGAAGTGATGCTGAATGAACATGAGAGGGAATTATAGCTATTTAATAACTGCTCGCAAAGTTTCCAAAATTTGGGGGAGGGAACAGGAAGTATTTATTTAAAAATAGTTTCCAAAGCCAAAATGAAGAAGGAAGAAAAGAACATTTTATTTCTTAATCTCTTTGGATTACCTCTGAGGAGATGAGTAATGAATACAATTCAGGATTAGTATACAGGAAGGGCTCTTAAGAGACCGTCTAGACTGTAGGCAATATTTCTCTTTCATGGAACTCCTCCTGAAAATTTTAGAGACAAAACTCTCTGCCATATTTTTAAGCACTTTGCAAAAAGGGAATTAAGAAACTCTCTGACTAATCAGTACAGTGTCTAGTGAACTTTATCATCATTATGGTTTTCTTTGAAATATATTTTTAACTTCTCTGATTACAATTTGTATTTTATTAGGACTTAGAGACTCAGTAATTTTATATGTTGGATTTATATACTGTAGTTTATTTTTCTGTGTTTAAAAAAATTGGCCAAAGTTATCTTTAATTCTAAAACTCTGCAAATTATGCCTTTTGTTTTAAAATTTCATGTAGTGTGTTAATTTAGCCATAGTAGTTCTCTAACTCATTAACATAGATATCTTTTTCTATTATTATTGGTACATTTTAAAGTAATATTAGAAATAAATTTTTAGTAAAATTGTTTGATGTCTTTCATATATCTTTAGGGTAGTTATGAAAAGTTTAAGCATGGAACTCAGCTAAGATGGCCCTGTAAACAAAGGATGAATCCTCTGTGGATTCCCCAATTCCAGTGACACTTAAAGGAAAGATCACTTTTAAAAAGAGATTTATGCATCCCCTCTAAATAATATCAATGAATATTACAGACTCCGATGAGCAATTATAGAAATGTCTTTGTTGATAGATTGGGTTCAAAAACCAACTACTGTACATCTCCTTTTCCTTACAGCTCCTATGCTGCAGGGGATGGCTCACTTACCTGACTGCATTTCAGCACTTTCTGCAGCAGAATTGTCACCTGCCACTTCCATGTACTTTGGAAGTCATTTTCTGCTGTCGTAGAGAATTAGATTTTCCTTGATGAGCATATTTGCCTGGCTGTAGAATGGGTGGGACTTCTGGAGAAAAAGTGTTTTTTTTTTTTATAACTTACTTGCCAGGAGGCCCATTTTCCTTAACTGTCATGTCCTTCTTGAGACAGAATGCAAGAACTTTCCCTTTTGCATTTATTCCGCCAGAATTGCCTAGTGGTTAGAAGGCTCCTGGTTGGTGCTCTATTTTACTGGTGATCATTAAAACTTAATCTAGGAAAAATGATTCAATTCAGAGACATTAAAATTGAGACTCAGAGGGCAGAGTGATTTGCCATAGTGAGTGACAGCACTGAGTCTAGAATGCACAACTCCAGGCTGTCCTTAGGGTACCCTTCCCGCCATGTCACTTCTTCTCCTAAGAGCTAAATTAAGTTTAAAGTTTTTTTTGGTCTGGAATAGCTTGAGTTTGCATTGCTGTTTCATCTGACATGTAAAGCCTAAGAGCCAAAGAATATGAGAACAGTTTTCTTTATGTCTGCTCTGCCAAAACTAACATGCATTGGCAACTGAACCACAAAAGCAATTAAGAAGTCTTCAGTGCTAGGCAAGACCCTCTTTCCAATATGAATCACTTGAACAAAGTGCATGACCACACGCTTTTTGCATCAGGGAATGGGAAGTGAACTTGGGAAAGGGCTTTTCCAAAACTCAAATATCCACACAGAGCTAATAAAAAGACCTTGTGGGGATTAACTCTCCATCTAGCCTTTATGTTTCTCCTCGTTGGCGCTAAAGAGAGATGGGCCTGCATTCATGCTTTGATTTTTGTTTGTGTTGCTACACTCCTTTGGAGGCTGCTCTGTTTATTACTGCTTCAAAAAAATTGCACACCGCAGAACAATTATTTTGACTAATTGGAAAGAAGTTTGCATTTTGTCTCTTTAGAAGTTAGAGAGGAAGGGGATTTACTGAGGGAGATGTGACATGCCTCACATTGCTCTGTGTTAAGCAGTTTCTTAGTGGACTATTCAGCCTGGGATTTGTGTAACTGATGTCAAGACTCTGTCCGTGGCTGACAGAGGAATATATTTCTCTGTTACCACCTTAAACAATGCTCATGGAAGTTTTGAAAATGAAAATGAAGTATTTTTTTACATCTTTAAAAAGCATTTGAAATCTCACAAACTTACAAAAGTGTTTTCCATTTATGTTGTATCATAATATTTTTTATAACATCCCTTTGGGAGTATGGACTGCTATTTGTATTTTAAAGATGAAGAAAAATTAAATTGCAACTAAAATTTGGCAGTGTAGCCTGGTTTTGTCATGGCCTCTGGTCTCAAATTCCTGCCCTTCCCCCCTGTCACCTATGATTTATGGCCCCTCTGCTACAGGGACCCCATTCCATTTACAGAATAAAAATTCACTGAAACTTTTGCATTTTAACAAAGCTCTTCTGGATTTGTATTTTATTGCTTGTGGGATTTCCCATAATCTGCATCTTTCTCAGGAGGAATGGAGCAATAATAACTTCAGAAATTTCTCCTGTGGTAGTTTTTTTTTTTTTAAGATTCAGGTCATTTTGCTGGGAAAATTATAAGGGGTAGTTTGATTCAAATAATGACTTTTATTAAAAATATTTATTATTTGATTCATTTTTTTAAAAAGTGCATGTGTGAGCACAGACTTAATACAGAATATTATAATTTTAACTTTGGTATTCAATTTGCCTATTTAGGTAATTTTTTGCCCATCAGAAAGGAGAACATTAGCAGTGAAAGAAAGGTCTGTGCTCTTTCATGAGTAATTTTCACAGTACATTCCATAGTTTCTATTCTTGATAATGTACTTTAGGCTGTGATATGAGTTAGTAATTGCTGGCTGTTTTATTATATATATAATTTATATATATATATATATATATAATTTATCCCAACTCTATAATTGTCACAAATGGAAAAATATTCTTTGGTTTATCCCACTCTTCAGCACCATTTTTGAATGCATTTTCTCATTAAAAATATGTTTATCGAGAACCTATTGTGAAACCTGAATATAGACTGGTTACAAAGCCCCACAGTTAATTGGTAAATCACTATAATATATGCTGTGTGTGTGTGTGTGTGTGTGTGTGTGTGTGTGAGAGAGAGAGAGAGAGAGAGAGAGAGAGAGAGAGAGAGAGAGCGCACATAATACTTGGTTCCCCCTATCATCTTTTCAAAGGACAACACATTGGGAGTAATGTAGTCTTTTGTATAAGCTCAGTGATGACTAGACATATATCTTCATTATTCCCTGATGCTAAGAAAATATAGCTTGGTAGCATTTCATTAAAGACCAGAGTGAGAATAATCACTCTTCCTGAAAAAGAAAAAAGAGACATTTTCTTAGTAACCTTTATTTTCTGACTTTGGACAAATATTTTATTCTTTAGTATTTAAAAACATCAAATAATACAAAGATTAAAAATGAACTCTTATGCTGGAAAAATATGGGAAACTAATTTCAACAATACAGGTGATCTTTCCCTTCTGCAAAGATCCTAGTGTTAAGCATTATGGAAATGAGGTGATATGAAATGTGAACATACTCTGAGTTTTTGCCCTAACTCCTGTCAATTCAGGACAAAAGAAAGAAGATTGGACTTAAACTAGTGTGACTCTTAATGGGATCCACAGATTGATACTAACCAGACTGACTGCAAACAATTGTGCCCAGCTATATGCAAACATTGAGTGTTTTAAAACTTTTTGTAACTGAAAGAAATTTGACAGTGTAATTTTAGGTCTGTTGAGTCTCTATAAAAACCCAAGGACCATTATAGTGGAATGAGCAGAATGACGAATCACTATGATGGGCACTGACTACCATGGGGCAGACGCTCAATGCAGGAGCTGACCCCCGGTGGTCAGTGCACTCCCACAGTGAGAGTGCCACTCAGCCAGAAGCCGGGCTCATGGCTGGCAGGAGCCTCTCCCACCTCCTCAGCAAGGCAAGTAGCAAAGAGCGAGCAGGTGGGAGGTAAGGAGCGAGCAGCTGGGCAGTTAGGAGTGAGCAGGCTGGCAGTTAAGAGCGAGGGGTCCTGATTGCAAGAAGGAACAGGCCAGGCTGAGACCCCCAACCCACCCCTGTGCACGAATTTTGTGCATCAGGCCTCTAGTATAATGATAAAAGCAATGACAATTAGCCCTGGACAGGTGGCTCAATTGGTTGGAGCATTGTCCTATACACCAAAAGGATGCAATTTGATCCCTATTAGCGTCCTTTATGGGAGGCAACTGATCAATGTTTCTCTCTCATATTGATGTTTCTCTCTCTCCTTTTTTCTCTCTCTCTCCCTCCCAAATCAATAAAAATATATCTTTGGGTGAGGGTTAAAAAAAAGACAAATATTTTCTACATTTGTATTTTCTTTTGTTTTTTTATTTTCTTATTCCCCCTCCAGTTTTATTGAAGTATAATTGACATAAAATTGTATATATACACACACACACACACATATATATGTATATATATATATATATATATATATATATATAGTACAGCATGATGATTTGACATATATATACATTGTGATAAATTACTATAATTGGATTAATTAACACATCCATTACCTCATATAGTTTTTTGTGTATGTGTTGAGAAAATGCTAAAGATCTCTTACCAAATTTCAAGTGTATAATACAGTATTATTAACTATAGTTATCATGCTGTACATTAGATTTCCCAGAAATGACTTGTACAATTTGACCAGCACCTCCCCATCTCCCGACTTCCTGGCAACTATCATTCTACTCTATTTCTACACTTTGGACTTTTTTAATCTTTTAAGATTCTCTATATTAATGAGATCATTCAGTACAGCATTTGTCTTTCCCATGTCTGTCTTCTTTCACTTAGCATAATATCTTCTAGCTTAATCGATGTTGTTGCAAATGGCAGGATTTCCTTTTTTGTCATGGCTCACATCTGTCTGTCTGTCTGTCTATCTATCATCTACCACATTTTTTAATCCATTTATTCATCAATGAAAACATAGGTTATTTCCATGTCGTGGTTGTTATGGATAATTAATATGGTTGTTTTAATTTTCTTTTTCTTATAATTTACCTTTATTTCATTTTGCAAAAATGTCTGTCTTTTTTGGATTGAAAATTTAAAAAACCCACAAAAAAACAAATGGGTCTTCCACTACAGTTAGTTTGAGAACACTATGCTAAACCACAATTAAGTCAAATTTATTATTGAATTGAAAAAAAAAGTAATTTTAAAACACATTGAGTATAAAATACAAGATTAAAATGTGTAAATTACAGCATTAAATATTTTTCAATCCTTTCTCTGCTAGGTGAATGTAATCCAAAAGATTATGGAGATTTGTAATCACATGGAGATAATTTTTGCTTAATTCAAAGGGCAAGCTCTACTGACTAGCCTAATATTTGATTATCTTCACCCAGTTATCTTTCCTCAGTCTTTCACACAAAGAATTACTGTGTAACTATTCATTCACTCATTCATTCAGTAACTATTGAGCCTGGCTGTTCTCTGTGTATTAGGATATGCTTCAGGAATAATATAAGGGTTGTGTGTGCACATATAAACATTCTTAGAGATTATTTAAATCTAAGCCTTTTGAGTTCTTTGAATAACATTTGAAGAATTCAGGCTCACTGAGCAGTTACAGAATGTTCTTAGCTGACTGGACTTTAATCCTACTTTATCTATTTTTTCTGACCTTCTTATCTGTCACTCCAGTTTTCTTAGCTCCTACTTTTGGAATGGATCCAGAAGATAACAAGTGGAACAGGCAATGGAATAAAAAAAAAAAAGAGTGAAAAATTAAAGCTGAGACATAGCTGTAGAGGCAGCCTCCATCACAAAAGTAATTGGCTTTGGCAGGTAGGCAAGAAGGTGTGGGAGGTACAAGACCCCTGAGGACACAGTGAACTATACAAATACTAATACTATTTTGACATAAATTTAGCAATATATGTATAAGATAGAAATCAAATATTCCAGACAGACATTAATCCTGAATCAGCCTATCTATTTCTCTGTCTGGAGAAGGAAAGCAAGACTATAGTGAAATTCCTGCTAGAATCCCATTTGGGATGTAACCTCTGACATCCCACTGCAGGATCTTTTGGGACTCCAAAGACATAGGATGCCTTTAGAAAATAGCACAATTGTCTTTTCATTTTTACTTTTAAAAATTTTATTTATCTTGATTTAACATGGATAGGTTTTTTGTTATCATAAATGAGAAAGTTGCAATCAGAAATGTCATTCGTGATGCCAAGTTGCAAAATGGTCTGTTCTGCTGATAGATGTCCAGATAGCACTGAATAGGGGAGGCCCAATCATTCAACTTCCATCAGCAATTAGTCTGGATTCATAAACAAGAACACATGTTGAGACTGATGTATTGCCTAGAAGAGCAAGGTACTTATTTAGTAAGGTTTACCGAGTCTTGTATTCTCTCCTATGTTCTATCCACATGGTGTGTATAGGAAAAGTTGGGGAGGTCAAGAGAAAATAAGCACAAGTCAAAGGGAGACTTGTAAAATAAGCAGCAACATCTGGCAAATAATTTCCTCCCATGTAGGAAAGACACTTCTTCAGGGCAGTGAATGAGAAATGTTTTTCTTGGCAGCATGTTAGATTAATGTCCATTAGATCTGGGAATGAGTTTCTTTGAGATTTATAATTCTCCTGCTGATGGTGTGGACTCTAAAGCTTGATGCTCAAAACATCAACCATCCATTTGGCCATTCTTAAGAATCATTAGGTTAACTTTGAAGTGTTTTCAAAAGAAATTTAAATATTAAAGACCTTGTAATTCTTTATTATATAAACTTGTTTGTCTTCTTAATGAAATATATTTTAACATTGGAGACATTTTTAGTACTGCATTTCTCTTTGCTCAATAGCAAAAAAGAATATTAAATTTTAACAGTTCAATATGGTAGAATCCCTCTGTAATTTCTTGATACATAACTATTCACATTAAATATTTAATAAGAAATTTTACCTGCCATAATTTATGTTATTCTGTATCTTATCACTGGCTTTATAAAGGATACTTTCAAGCATTTTCTTAACAAAATAGACATGTTTTTATTGGTTTCACAGGTTTAAAAATGAAAATAATGCTAATTATATATGGAAAAATTAAAACAAGTTTATAAATTAGAAAACTTTCATCCAGATTTATCCAGACACCTGGAATCTTTCATTAAGTCCACATCAAATGACAATTTTTTGACTTTGTATAACTCAGAAATGAAGTATTAAAAATTATTATTTTTATATGGTATTCACTATTTTTACATTAATATAAAGGTAGCAAAAATTTCCAATTTTTGGTAGTTCTGTATAATTGACCCTTGAGCAAAGCAGGAGTTTGGTCAAAATCTGCATATAATTTTGACTCTACAGTTGGTCTTTTGCATCTGAGGACCTCAGATGCATCTCAGATCTAAAACAGTATTTTCTATCACAGATTGGGACTATGCAGTTAGGAATCTGTAGTTGGAAATGCTAAACTACTGTTTTCCTTTGCAGTTGCTTGAATCCATGGGTTTGAAACTGCAGATAGGGAAGGACTGAACTGTACTGATTGAAAATAATCCTCTTATAATGGATCTGTGTAGTCTAAACCTGTGTTGTTCAAGAGTCAACTGTAATATATTGCTTCTCAGAGCCATAGGAATTGAGAAGTGTTTCCTTTGTTATGGGAAAGAAAATGGGATAAAAGCACATTCCTCTGGAGAGTAAGTGGGAGAGACTGTCCATACAATTTCCCATCTCACTGCTTTTCCCTTCTTCCCATTTCTTAGTCATTGCTATATGAAAGGCAGATGGAAGCAAAGTGATTTACATATAAAATAATACTATCTTGTGTTATGGGAAATGTGGATGCTCCAATTTTTTATCAATGTTGTTTTTTTCAGGTGCTGGCCACTCACGTAGTGAAACCATCTGCTTTTATGAAGCTATGTACTTCTTGACACAGGATTCTCAGAAAGGCTTATGGAAATCAGGTATGGATCTATGTTTATGATCTACAGGTGGCAGAAGAATCATGGGATTTCCAAAGAGGGAAGCTGAGTAGCAGTTTTATGAATAGCAGGACTACCAGGAACTAAGCCAACTGTGGAAGATGGCTCAGCAATCCAATATGAGTGAGGAAAAAAAATGTCACAGACATATGTACTTAAATTAGCCACCTCTACCCCATGTTGTTTTAGAAAAAAGTAGTAAAGAATATACTCTACCTTTTTGAAGTGATTACATTGGAATTTAAATAAGGGAGAGGCTAACTCTATCTGGCGATATTTGACACAATATGAAGAGATCATCATGCTCAACAGTCACTTATTTTTATTTATTTTTTTATCTTTACTCTTGAGATTATTACAGATGTCCCTTTCCCCCCATTAACCCTTTCCCCTAGTTCCCACCCTACCTCAGGCCTTTGCCACCCTATTGTCTGAGACAACAGGTAATGCATATAGCATATAAGATTTTTATTTAATCTCTTCCCACCCCACCCCCATTCCCTCTGAGAATCATCTGTCTGTTCCATTTCCATGAGTCTGAATATATTTTATTCACCAGTTTATTCTGTTCATTTGATTTCTTATTGATTTATTTTGATTTTTTTAGATTTGTTGCCATTTTGTTGTTCATATTTTTATATTTTTCTCTTTTTTCTTCTTCCATTCATATGCAAAAGCTGGTGCACACAACCCGAGTGGGGTTCTAAATTGGATGAGGCGGGGTCTTAGGGAATCACCAGGGCGAAGCAAACAGAAATGGCTGCCAGTTAGCCCTGTGACCAGGGAGGTTTCAGCACAGCAACCATGATCCCTGCAAGCACCTCGTCTGGGAGAAAGACACCCCTGACACCAGACAATCTAGTTCTTCTTGCTATGTGTCAGTGTTCCCCAGAGACTTGCCCTGGTGCTGGAGCTCAGAGAAAGTAGGTGCCAGTCTTGTAAATTCAGTTTGTGGTGCCAGCCTTTTAAGAGGAACAGCTGGGTCTGTAGCAGCATCTGTATCACTGAGCCCCAATATGCACTGATTTTTAAAACCCGTAGTTCTTACTGCCCATAGGGACTTCTTTTCCCAGCTCTGGGATCTTGGACAGGGTGTCTGGTGTGGGACTGGCCCCCTTGCTCCTCCAGGTGACCTATGCAGAGACAATCTCCTTCCCAATTATAAAAAGCGACACACGTGGGTGCCAGACCAGACCTTTCTGCATCTTGTATCAGTCCCAGTGTGCTTTCTTCTTTACTTCCTAGTTGCAGGACTTCCATTCAGCTTTCATCAGTTCTGGATGATGGTTGTTCTGTATTTTAGTTGTAATTTTATGTGGTTGTAGGAGGCAATGAGTACAGGCATTTACCTATGCCGCCATCTTCTGTGTCCTCACTTATTTTTAAAATGAAAGAGCCCCTGTGTTCCCATATTTACCTCTCTCCAGACTCACATACACATCCCTCCTTAGGAATGTCACAAATAACATGAATTGTTTATGGCACTTTAGAACAGAAAGCAACTCAAGGAAATTTATTATAGAGATCTGGGGCTCACCAGTCACCTGGAGTGGGAGGCAAACAAACATAAGAAGACAAAGGAAGCAGGGTTTGGTCTACAGTTCGGGACTTGTCTCTGCTCCTTGTTTGTATTTGTAGATTCACTTTCTCTGTACTGCATGAATGTGGCATGCGGTCTATGGTTTCTCCATGGCTCACTCATATCCAGCTATGTGGTCTTTATTCCTTCTAACAAAGGCAACCAGAATAAAAATATTCTATGCCATTATCTCAACCACCAATGTATTGCAATGAACACATACTTAGTAGATAGTAGGACAAAATTTTGCCATTGACAAAGTAGATGTAGGAGGAAATTTCATTTTGTCTAAAAGATTGGTATATATTCTGGCAGTGGTTTAATTCGTGCCTAATGAAAATAGATGAGTTAGCTTGCAGGTTTAGCTTCCGTGACATGATGAGCCTAGGAAGATTAGTAGCAGAATAGAAAAGGCCAGACTGGAACAGGGCACACAGCCTGAAGGCAGAATTGGCAAAGGCAAGATAGATTTCTAATTCTAGAAGATCTGACTCTGGAGCATCTACTGAACTATAGGTGGAAAGGATCAAGGCAAATAATTAAGCATTAATGGGGTTGTGGAAAATGAGGACTTAAGCTTTAGGAAGTGCTACTGAAAGTGAACTAAAATATGGGTTTTAAGCACTGATGGGATAGGTCTCAGAGCCTGAGATGAAACTCAATCCACAAACTCATGAGAAGAGGGCATGGGGATCTGGGAACCAGGTGGGTAAGGAGGTGGAGGGGTTGGGGTGAGCAGGATTTGAGGAGTGTCCTCTAAATAGGTAGTGGAGGCTTCTGACTCTGTTTTTTTTTTAAATTAAATTTATTGACTTTTTACAGAGAGGAAAGGAGAGGGATAGAGAATTAGAAACATTGATCAGCTGCCTCCTGCACACTCCCCACTGGGGATGTGCCTGAAATCAAGGTACATGCCCTTTACCAGAATCTAACCTGGGACCTTCCAGTCCACAGGCCAATGCTCCATCCACTGAGCCAAACCGGTTTTGGTGGCATCTGACTCTATTTACATGAGACTATCTTTGGTGAGATGAGAAAAATGTGTGAGATTTTTGTATGAAAGTCTGGGGGAGATCAGTGCTTCTCAAACTATAATATGTATCCAAATGGCCTTGCTCAAATGCAGATTGCTATTCAGTAAATCTGGGGTAAGGATTGAGATTCTGCATTGCTTTTCTAAAATTTTATTTTTTTAATTACAGTTTACATTCAATATTATTTTGTATTAATTTCAGGTGAACAGCATAGTGGTGAGATTCTGCATTTTTTTAAAAAACCTTTAGGTCAAGCATGACAAACTTGTGGCCCATGGGAAAGTAGTTGTTTGCCTTGTTTATTTGAACAGGCTAACCTTTGAATTTGACATGCTTGCTTTAGGTGCTGATGCCAATGGCTTTGGTCCCAGACAATTACTTTCTCAAAGGATTAAAGAACACAATTTCTTATTTGGGGGAAGGAGAAGGGGATACACGTTTGGTGTTGACTGATGATGATATTAATTAACATTTATTAGACTTATTATATGCCAGCGACTCTTCATATGGAATACTAATATAAACTCATATAATCTACCTAACAACCCTTTGAGGCAGGATACTATTATTACTCCCTTTTACAGATGAGTAAACTTGCTCAAAGACATACAGCTGGTAAAGATAGAGCTAAGATTTGAATCAGGTGATGTTGACCAGAGCTGTTATGATTAGCTATTTATGAGAAGAGTGGAAATTTTGTTTTAAGAGTCTATATGTTGGGGGAACACTATAAAATATATGATTGTCTAACCACTATGTTGTATACCTAAAAACTAATTCAAAATAATATTGAAAGTCAACTGTAATAGAAAAAAAATGTCTGTATGAGGATAATGAGCACTAGGACTAGTGGCCAAAGGTCTTATGTCTCTTGTTAGGCACTTCAGAAAGATTTGAATAAAGAAAAACAATATTTCATTGTTATAAAAATCATCTGGTATGGATAGAGATCATCTGTTAAATGGGATTTGCAGTGATTTCACCCACTTTTTGTTTACTTATATTTTCATAGACATGAATATAGTTCTGAATTTAAATTAATAGCTATAAACTATTCATGTACTAGCTACATGCAGTCATTAGATTATTGTTTCCTCCAGATCTTCCTCCTGAGTTAGAAGCAGCATGGGAAAACACCCCAGTTCTCCTGTACCCTACCATATTAAACTTGGATAAATATTCTTATCACTTATTTGGCAATCTTTAGTACCTATTTGTGGATGAACACTTAATAGTTGTAAAATCTTCCATAGCCTTCTTGAAGAGCTTGGTGGCACTCAGAGGATTCTTGAAGTGAAAATCATATTTATGACAGCTAGAACATAACACACCCATCTACATCAAATGGCAAGCTAGTCATATTCTTTTGGCAAACTGATCACATTCTTTCCAGCTCAGCTTTCACTAGATTTCTTCCTGAGGGAATCTACAAAGAGAGTAATGAGTAGGATTCTTTAACTTTCATTAAAAAAAATGAGTATTTTCTCTTTCTCAAGACAATCACTCTTCTAGAAAGGTGGCATTGCCTAAGGCAGGATATTCAAATGGGAATTAAAATTCTGTACAGTGAAAGAGACCATGCTTTAAGTCATGCAATATTTAGCTATAATTTTTTTTTATTGTTGGTCTTCCACCTAAAGGTAAAGGACTTGAAGGGATTTGAAAGCTCATATTTTATTATTAAATACAGTGGTACCTCGAGATACGAGTGTAATTCGTTCCGTAACCTCCCCCCGCCCGTCCCGGGGAGCTTCTCTTTACTGCGTAGAGTTTTCATATTTTTTAAAAAATTTTTCTTAGTTTTTTCTCAAATATCAACCCATGGACACC